>RQTK01001595.1:6564-46135 GCA_003991915.1 Elysia chlorotica
TTTGGGATGGACGGTCGTGGAGACGGGCAGGTTCCAAATGAGCAAATGTTAGAGACAATCGCAAGAATGATTGTACAATTGAATGTATCGACCAAGGCAAGTGATCCCTATGTTGAAACCCAACAAGACAGAGAGGGGATTTTTGCCAACGTTGCAAATCAAGATACAAGAGATGACCAGGCTCCAAATGAGCGAATGTTAGAGACAATTGCAAAAAGGATTGTTAACCTAGAATCATCAGGAATGGCAATCGGAACCCACCAAGGCGGAGAAGAAACAATTGGAAACATTACAAACAATGATACAAGCGATGCTATCTTTCTGTCTCAATCAAAGAATCTAATTGCTCATGGCATCTGGCAATGTAGTTTTGACTGCAGCACCTGTCAAAGTATGAAACTTAACGCGGATCCTCTTGGGTGCAAGGATAAGTGGGATCAGGCGGTCAATAGAGAAAGAATCTAGGGGAGACAAAACAAGTAAGTTAATGAAAACTAGAGTATTTGTTCTTGGGCTCCAATGTTTGGTCCTAGCTCAAGTACATTAGCTTCTGAGTAAGATTCAATGTTTTCATATCTTTAGATATTTTGATATGGCATACTACAGAAAAAGTGTGTCAATTTCAATCGAAAGTTTAAATCGGATCTCATATTATTTTTTCCGATTATTTTGTGTTCAGGCCACAGTCTTGTGTTCTAAATTTAATGATGTATAGTGTAAAAAAATTAGCTTTAATATTCTTCTTGCTGCATTCATACAAATGGCGCACGTATATTTTTTTTAACTTTACAATGATGTGTTCACATTTCCTATTCTGTGATTTAGCAGACTACATAATGTTTTTTTTAACTTTACAATGATGTGTCACATTTCCTATTCTGTGATTTAGCAGACTACATAATGTTTTTATAGTGGGCATTACATTTTTGTCCTGTCTGTCTTTATGTTTTGCGAATGGATTTTTTACGGCTGGAAATTTGTTTGTTTTGTTGTTTTAATGTATTACGTCAGCACTGTTGTATAGGTCACACACAAGACCGTTCGGGGAGAATGAGACTCCTGTCTCAGCCGGTCGAACCGATATGTCTTAAAATTGAACGAATAAATTTTTGAACGTTAGAAGGATTCGAACAGCAGACTTACAAATTGGGAGAACAAAGCTTTACCACTTAAACCAGTTCGCCCTCTTTATGTGGCTGGTTAGATACTACAATTTTGTATACTTATTTGTTCTATTATTGGTTTGATGACATCAAATAGAAAAGATTTTACTTGCAGGATGAAAAGGTACACATATGACAATACATGTATATATTAATTTTTAAATCACGTTTCCCTTCAATTTTGACCAAAGAATTACCATTGCTTCATTTAATATACATGTAAAAACATTTTTGTATACATCTTCATCAATATTAAACTGCAATTTGAAAGCATAGATTCTTTTCCCTTTCTGCAATGGAGTACAGAGTTAAGTGTCGAAGCATAATCTTATGACTTGTATTTTTTACAACATTGTACTGCATTCTATACTGGTGTAAGCTTACATGTTCAAATATTATGCTTTACAATAAAGAATGTGATCTCAGGAAGAGTCATGTAATGTTGTTGGAAGACATACGCTCTGCTATAGAATGAACTTCAGTGTTAGCTCATCCAGCAAAAATGTCCACAGAAGCGTGAGTACATACATGTACAGCAATGCTAAACGGTGCAGCTTAGAAAACATAAAGCTCGTAAAGAGAATTATTTTCTTCAAAATGACACCGCTTCTGCGTGTTAAACATGGCCCATGTCTTCCAATAAAGTGGAGAAACTTTTAGGTTAATTTTTCTTCTCTGATGTACACACACTTGTATTTCTTTATATGAATTTGCATTTACAAATAGGATTACGAAAGTTAGTGTACATGAAATGTATCGACATGCCTGTCTTATTGTATTGGAACTGTGTTTCGTGTA
The DNA here is from genome assembly GCA_003991915.1 of Elysia chlorotica. NCBI lineage: Eukaryota > Metazoa > Mollusca > Gastropoda > Plakobranchidae > Elysia > Elysia chlorotica. The sequence goes on from RQTK01001595.1 coordinate 8,526, forward strand.
AGCTAGTGCTACTACAACGCTCTTACACTAGTCGTTCATGTTACAATTTTAGTTTAGCTATTTGAATAGACAAGTTGGTGTATTACAATTTTTTCAATTTTTAGAAAACACATTCTTGTTTTCTTGTGGTCACTTCGATTCATAACAACATTATCATGGTTTTGTAAAATCAAAACAAGTAATTGCCATGTATTGAGTTTTAATGCTACATGTATATAACCAATTTTCTTATTTTATCGTGAGTATTTTTGTGTATGTACCCATATTTTGCTTTTTGAAATAAAATAAAAAACAAAACAACAAAAAAAACATCTCAATTTTTTAAACAACGCATTGAGAGTAACAAAAGACTGATAAACTAACATTAAAGAGGAAAAATTTACTTGTAAAAATGTAAAATATTGGCACTAAAAATGACTTATAGTACGAAAAAAAAAATTTCGTTTACGTTTTATATGTAATTGTAATAAGGAGCATTTGAACATTTTTTTTTCAAAATTAATACCTACACACTGTAAGATTACGACAAAAAATGTAATCATGAATTTAAAAAAAAAAAAAAACACAGGGAAATTTTGATACATGCAATATATTACGCAATAAATACATAAACACCTTAATTTTACGATACTGAATACTATAATGATAAGAAAATGAAAATATAGAAATTGATAACAATACACACAATGAACGATTCGTCCACGCAAAGCTATAAATATTTTGATAGTACAGAACTAAGAATACTTGATCAGATTTTGTGAACCTTAAAATCTAAATTGTCTTTTCAATCCAACTCTTCAATAGTATAAAAATTGATTTACTCTTACTTTCATTTACATTTTCTTCTTCTTCTATACGTCCTCTCTATGTCTCTTTTCTTGTTTTTGCTATTCCTCACTTTCTCTCTCTCTCTCTCTCTCTCTCTCTCTCTCTCTCTCTCTCTCTCTCTCTCTCTCTCTCTCTCTCTCTCTCTCTCTCTCTGCGTTACTCTCACTGTGTTGTTTTCCTTTACTTATAACATTTTCCAGCACCGCTCCATTCAGTTGCAGTTAAAACATCAAAAAGAAAAAAAAAAGAAAACTGACAATTGGCTAAGATGGAAAACAATTTTAATGAATGCAAATGTGATGGAAAAAAAATTAATAGACACAAAAATACACTAAAGGCTAAATCCAAATGTCTTTGCTTTACCTACTAGCACACAAAATGAGAGAATCACATCGCCATCAAAAGAAATGTACACTTTTTTTTAATTACGTGCCTCTGAAGTTGAATGCTGATGGGTTCAATCCAATAATACGCTTTACGCACTGAATTTTCTCTTTTAAACATTGGCATTAACATTAGCATTAACATAAAATAGCAATGGTTTGAACAATAGCAACACTCTAAATATTGTTGAAATGTATCAATTGAATGTGTGTGAACCGTTAAATTACAATGAAAATAAATTTCTGAAACAGGAAAGTCATTTGAACAATGTTAGTTAAAAAAAAAACTTGAAGCAGTGAATATAATTAAGGAACATTTTACACTTTATTTCAAGGTGGAAGATGGAACACAGAGTAAAATTACTAACACAAAAAATATCGTTTGTTGAGAACTAGCCATGCCCTGTTCATCGAACATGTAAGTTTTGTCAGCAGTTACATTTACACAGACAATAGAAAAACTTACTGACTAGCATTTTCTAGAAAACGTAAGACAGTACAAATCCATCTTTCAAATGACGTCGTCTACTCAGAAGAGCTGAACTAATCAGTACGTTTTTCTATTGTCTGTGCAAATGTAACTGCTAACAAAATTTACCCCACGTCTTTGAATGAAAAAATCATTAAACACAATCGTAATTAATGAGCATGACTATATTGAGAGTCATTCGGGATCGGGCACAAAATATTATGTCATTTAGATATAGATCTACATCCTGATAGGCCTAGGCCTAGTAGGTTATATCATTGCCAATGAATCTAAATGTCGGAAAAGTCTCACAAAACAAAACAAACAAAAAATCAAACAACACAAAAAATAAATACAAAATTTAATATGTTCAAATTCGATAAAAATGTCCATTTACCTTACAATCCATACACGTGTGAAAATTTTTTTCCTTTTTACTGTTGAACAAACCTTTTTTTTCTATAACTATTCAATAGATTTCCGACCGGTAGTCGCGGTGAAAATAAGATGGATTGGTAATCATGGTTGATAACATTGATTCATTAAAAATTGATTAGGCATTTGATGTTATTAGTTTTATGACTCTAAAATTCTCTAGCCCATTTGTAGTTTTACTGTAAAATTTGAAATTTTAGAGTGGAGCAGTTTGGATTTGATCGCATGTCTGAGTTTGAGATGAAGACAAATATATAGATAGATAGATAGATAGATAAGAGATATAAAAAAAAGCACATTAATTTTACAAAGCCGAATGCTATGATGTCAAAAAGGGTAAATATAGAATAAAATTTATATACGCACACAGACTAAGTTGTGTCAATGCAGAGCCAAAACTATTTTAACACTAGAGGCACTAGAAAACATACGAATCTAAATAATTCTCTCTCTTTCTCTGACTATCTTGGTCTTTCTGTCTGTCTCTAGTCTGTCTCTGTCCCTGTCTCTGTCTCTGTCTGTCTGTTTGTCTCTCTCTCTCTCTCTCTCTCTCTCTCTCTCTCTCTCTCACACACACACTTAATACAGACACAATTAGTAAACAATATAAGAAGAAATATCAAATTTTTGATTTTTTGAAATTGAAGACATGAAAAGATCTATTTTACTTTCGTGCCATTGCATGCAGTACAATCAATGATAATCCTGCATCGTTTAATCATAGCCTTAATCGAACTGAGTTTTGTCAGATACAAATTGATTTAGTTTATCTAAAAAGAATGGCATCTTTAAAAGAAGGAACACCAGGATCATCATAAACAACAACAGTGATAACAACAATAGCAACACTCTAAATTGAACAATTATCTTATTATATATTTGTGAAGTGGTGAAATTATTATCGTCTTCTCCGCCATAACTACTCAAGGTACAAACTTGAAATTTAGATATTTTGGTTCCTTGGAATTTTCTGAATGCTTTAGGCTGGTTCATTTATTTTTTACGATGACACATAAAGCATTAATTAGATTTTAAAAATTGAAATTGTTTCGTCGATCAAGCAGCCATTGCTGTTTTTCATCTCAGCTAATCGTAAGTGAAGGCGGGCTAGGTTCATATAGGGTTATAACATTTTAATAGTTGAGATTTTTTGGCGTCATATTTTTCTTAAATCCAGTCAATGTCAACACTATCACTTATAGATCTATATATATTTGTCTCAATCCATTCGACATGTTCACGTGCGGGGCTCTGTCCAGGTTATAATACTGAATTCTAGATCTATCGAATGGGGATCTTTCGGAGTTTTAAAACATTCGAGCGCAGTTTAAATTATATCTGGATCTACCTCGACTATCATCGAAAAGGGGGTAAACATGGATCTAAAAGAAATGTTGTCTACAAAGAAATCCTGTAGGCCCTAAATATCCTAGCGTGAGTTATCAAGACTATTGATATGCCCTTTTAAGTACTGCACCCATTTGTATAATATTTTAATTTACTTACTTACTGCCCTTTTTGTCTCAACCGGTTACATTATAGTTTTACTTACACCGCACCGACCCAATTTGTAGGGGGTGGAACCGTACAAATAAATTTTGACCGATGATGGGAAGAAAGGATGATTTGTTCAGTTCAGTCCCTTGACTGGGTATTCATATGGAGACTAAAAAGTGTGCGAACATACCAAATCATGTATCCTTCCCAGCCAGTTACAGACACTGGGATGTCTCCTGTATGTTGGCAAATACTTATGTAACTGTCTTTAGTGGCTCCCCATTTCTCGAGACATGTAGGATGTTGGCCGACGGATAACAGCTTGCGATGCCGGGCCGACAACCTGTGCATAGCAACACTGAGGAAAAATTTGATCTGTTTTGGCCTGTGTTGTGTGCCCGCCATTTTTCCGCCCCTCGATTCAAAACGTTAAACGCACAATTCTCTAGAATGCCTCTATAACTATAGACCTAAGTAGAATATTTAATATCAGAAAGTAATAAAAGAAGGTCACAATTAAATGATATTTTATTGAAAATGTATCCATGCGTGTAACCACTGGATATGTTTCGAGCAGTCTGCCGATGACCATGGACCTTGCTCCTGGTGTCACGTGCTTCGGTCGGCAACTGTATTTGCCAGGGTGTGCATACCAGGACCAACTACTATGTCATCTGTGAAATCAATGACGACCCACACTTGGCCTTGCATGGTGTGCTCGGGCCCTTAGTATCGACACATTGTGCAACAGCGAACGCCAGACTTTTCTGTCCTGTGCCAATCTTGTCATGGTTGCGCTGTCCAACCTGGTTGATTTCTTCAGGTTGCGCGTTCAACACTTCGCTCAACACTTGCGCTTTCTGCACTGCAGCATTTTAGTAAACCCTACAGCACCACCTTGGCCAGGCTACTATGACGAGTGATGTGGTCTTGTTTACTTTAGCCATGCTGGACGTTGTAGTCTTGTCTTGATTTCCACAGTTCATCCTTAATGAGCGGCGGCCATTCATGCTATATGCTGTTGTGTTCTCGTTCCTTTTGACTAATATAGTACACTTTTAGTTTCTGACCTCCATGTCATAATTGCTCGTACACTATTTGACAGGCTTTGGCAGTTAATTGTTGCTTCCTTCCATCTTAGTCTGGTACTTGTCGTGCTTTAATGAGAGAGTATGGTAGAGAAAAAGATAGATTGAGCGATTGATAAAGCTTAAAGAATTGAAATAGGAAAGAGCTAGAGAGCGAAAGAGGTAGAGGGAGAGAAAGGAGGGGGGAGAGGAAAGAGGGGGAAGTTGAAAATTTAAATAAAATAACTGAAGCTACATCTCTTAGTTGAACGCCTCCTAGGTCTAATGAAAAGTCTTTCATTGCGTTGGAACCCAATAGCTAATTACGCGGAACTTGAATCGATCACGTGGTATTAACACCGGCTTAACCAGCAGGAAATTTGACCTCCTCATCTCTGATACTCTAACCTCAGAGTTATTGCGCTTTTAGTTTCTTTACACGGTTAAATCACTAAATTTTATCACCTAGAACGAGAAAGCATAGTGGCAGAGCGTTCTGTTCTTTTTTTCCTGATCAGGCCCTCTTGTTCTATTTTGATTGGATGTGTGTCCGTATAATACATGTTACATGTGCACAACGTTTTGTGAATTGTGTGACCGACTGAGTGGCGCGGACTGGTACATTTATATCTCCGCTTTGTATCTGCATGACAGCATGTTATTGTCAGCCTAAAATGTGGGACCCACATCCGTTGTCATTGGGAGACTATGAGGCATTTGTCTTCGAGAGTTTCTCTTTATAACCACAATAGTAGTACATGTATAGCTGTAATAAAAGGAAAGTCTAGATTCGTGACAACCAAACATGACATTATACGTGTGTTAAAGAAAAAAATATGTATTCCCTTCCAAATGAAGTTTTGCTATTTTAAATTTAGTATAGTATTTGAATATAATATGGTACGAAAAGATAGAGAGATTGAGAAAGAGGAAGAGAGAGAGGGAGAGAGAGGGATTGTGCATACCAGGACCAACAACTATGTCATCTGTGAAATCAATGACGACATACACTCGGCCTAGCATGGTGTGCTCGGGCCCTTAGTATCGACACACTGTGCGACAGCGAACGCCAGGTTTGTCTGTCCTGTGCCAATCTCGCCAGGGTTGCGCTGTCCAATCTGGTAACTCTCCTCAGCTCATCACCTGCGCTTTCTGCAGCATTTTAGTAAACCCTACAGCACCACCTTGGCCAGGCTACTATGACGAGTGGTGTGGTCTTGTTTATTTCAGCCATGCTGGACGTTGTAGTCTTGTCTTGATTTCCACAGTTCATCCTTAGTGAGCGTCGGCCATTCATGCTATATGCTGTTGTGTTCTCGTTCCTTTTGACTAATATAGTACACTTTTAGTTTCTGACCTCCATGTCATAATTGCTCGTACACTATTTGACAGTCTATCTGTAAGCTTTGGCAGTTAATTGTTGCTTCCTTCCATCTTAGTCTGGTACTTGTGCTTTAATGAGAGAGGGTGGTAGAGAAAAAGATAGATTGAGCGATTGATAAAGCTTAAAGAATTGAAATAGGAAAGAGCTAGAGAGCGAAAGAGGTAGAGGGAGAGAAAGGAGGGGGGAAAAGAGAGAGAGAGAGAGAGAGAGAGAGAGAAAGGAGGGGGCAGAGGAGAGAGGGGGAAGGTGAAATTTTAAATAAAATAACTGAAGCTGCATCTCATAGTTGAACGCCTGCTAGGTCTAATGAAAAGTCTTTCGTGGCGTTGGAACCCAATATCTGACTACGCAGAACTTGATCGGTCACGTGGTATTGAAACCGGCTTAACAAGCAGGGAAATTGACCTCCGCATCTCTGGTACTCTAATCCCAGAGTTATTGCGCTTTAATTTTTTTACACGGTTAAATCACTAAATTTTATCACCTGGAACGAGAAAGCTTAGTGGCAGAGCGTGCTGTTTTTTTTTTTCTGATCAGGCCCTCTTGTTCTATTTTGATTAGATGTGTGTCAGTATAATACATGTTACAAGTGCACGATGTTTTGTGTATTGTGTGACCGACTGAGTGACGCGGACTGGTACATTTGTATCCCCGCTTTGTATCTGCATGACAGCATGTTATTGTCAGCCTAAAATGTGGGACCCACATCCGATGAGGGTTGTCATTGGGAGACTATGAGGTATTACTCTTTGAGAGTTTCTCTTTATAACCACAATAGTAGTACATGTATAGCTGTAATAAAAGGAAAGTCTAGGTGCATTTTGTCGTGACAAACCAAGCATGACATAATACGTGTGTTAAAGAAAAAATATTTATTCCCTCCCAAATGAAGTTTCGCTATTTTGAATACAGAAATATATTTTTGTTTAATTCTGCTACTCTGCAAACCATTCGTGTCACTCACACCCTCTCTCTCTCTCTCTCTCTCTCTCTCTCTCTCTCTCTCTCTCTCTCCTCTCTCTCTCTCTCTCTCTCTCTCTCTCTCTCTCTCTCTCTCTCTCTTCTCTCTCTATACCTACTCTCTCTCTCTCTCCCTCTCTCTGTCTCTATCTCTATCTTTTCGTATCATATTATTTTATACCACATAATATTTTCAGTCGCATTTGTATACTTTACAATTTTAAACAAAAGCATCCCTGCATTTTAAACATACTTTTGAGAGCAGTTGCACGTTCAGTAAGTTCAAAGCACCAAGGACTCCCTCTTCGTTTCACTCTTGCTGTCACCCTGTAATCTCGAGTTTCAATTGTGTCCACGGACGCTAACATTTGTCAACACCCTGAAGATAGACCCAGATTGACCACACATGATATAAGATGACCAACAGATTTATTTACAGGCTGCATCGAGTAAATGGTTTGGACGATCTTATGTATTTCTCTGGTGAATTTCTTATAAGAAGACGAGCCATAATCCTGAGGAGGTGTTGTTTGTTTTGGGATTAGTAAGATAGGTTTTCACACCAGTTGAGTTACCAACGTTGGTCTCTACTATCATCAATTGCTATTGAAGCGTTGCAGGGAGTCATCAGGTATCTTCTAACCTCATAAGTACAAACTGGCCAATACAATACATTGTATGAATAAAACCCAGGTAGATGTACCAACTTTTTTGATGGCACTTAATTAGGTGGGCCTGAACGTGAGAAGAGGTTGAGGGACTATAACAACTCCACTCTGCTGTGGCATTGTAAACAAATAAATCTTGGGCTCTCCAAACTGCAATCAGACTGTGAAAAGGTGCAGTAACCGCGCGCCCACACTGTCTGATCGATTATGTGATTGTCTATGTGTAATGTCACAATTACCTTTCTTTCCTGTTTATCTACTTGCCTGTCTCGCTCTATTATAACTATGAATCTTTGGACATGGTGAAATAAAAAGCTAAAATATAATTATCATAACTATTAACTAGAATAGATAACGTACAGACATACGCCGGGAAAATGACGGGGGCATTGAAAGGATGTAGAAGTGTGACGGAGCATGATCGCCACCGTAAAGAACTTTGTATGGTTTTAATGATAATGCAGAGAGAGAAATTTACTTGTGTCTTTAAAATCTCTCATATAAACCGAGTAAGCAACTGATATGAAGGATGTGAGAAGAGCAAAATTAGAGAAAAACGCACCCACCTACAAAAAAAATTCACCAGAATGAAATCAAGGTAGTCAATTGACCAATCAATGATTTTTTTTTCTAACAAGCAGTGGTAAACAATGTGCTCAGGTTTACAGTTTGGGTGACTGGTCAAACGGTGTTTTGGATTCAAAATGTCGCTGTTGTACTATTATTTCTTTAGTCCTCTAGTAACCTAAGTTTTGCGACTTCACTTTGGTCTCCAACGTGGCCCGAGTTATTCTTCCAAATTTTTTTACTCAGTAAGTTCTCTATAAATCTCTTAACACATCAAGAAGGCGACAGAAGGCAACAGAGAGTGGAAATGACAAATCATCATCGTTGAAATTTCAAGCAACAGCTTTTATCAGGATCGCGCCACCTGGGCGACTTTCATCCACCAGGGATTCGATTTGCGGCCCTCCCTCCCTGGTGTTCTCACTATATTCCATTACAATCCACTTTAGCTCTCCTTAGTTTCTTAAATAGTTATGTAATATGTCAATTTTATCTATAATTTCATTTCCAATGATTGTACTGATAAACTCATTAATCTAAAATAAAATTCACGTCGTCCAGATACTTGCACTAATGTTTCACTAAACTGCAATACCAGATAATGAAGCAAAAAGAGAACAAGACACAGAGAGAGAGAGAGAGAGAGTTCTCTCCCTCTCTCTCTATGTCTCTCTATATATTTTCGTACTATATTATTTTATACCGCATAATATTTTCAGTCGCATTTGTATTTTTTACAATTTTAAACAAAATCACCCCCACATTACATTATTAAACATACTTTTGACAGCAGTTGCACGTTCAGTAAGTTGCTGCAATGCTAATTCAAAGCACCGAGGACTTCCTTTTCGTCTCGCTCTTGATTAATTTACAGGCTGCATCGAGTAAATGGTTTGGACGATCCTATGTATTTCTCTTTGTGAATTTCTTATAAGAAGACGAGCCATAATCCTGAGAAAGTGCTGTTTGTTTTGAGATTAGTAAGATAGGTTTTCACACCAGTTGAGTTACCAACTTTGGTCTCTACTATCATCAATTGCTGTTGAAGCGTTGCAGGGAGTCATCAGGTATCTTCTAACCTCATAAGTACAAACTCGCCCATACGTTGTATGAATAAAACTTAGGTACATGTACCAACTTTTTTGATGGAGCTTAATTAGGTGGGCCTGAACGTGATTAGTGGTTTAGGGACTATAACGAAACCACTCTGCTGCGGCATTGTAAACATATAAATCTTGGGCTCTCCAAACTGCAATCAGATGGTTAAAAGGTGCAGTAAACGCGATTCCACACTGTCTGATCGATTATGTTATTGTCTATGTGTAATGTCATAATTGTCGATTCCATTTCTTTCCTGTTTATCTACCTGTCTGTCTCGCTCTATTATAACTATGAATATTTGAACATGGTGAAATGAAAAGCTAAAATATATTATGATAACTATTAACTAGATAGATAACCTACGGACAAGCGCAGGGAAAATGTCGAGGGCATTAAAATGATGTAGAAGTGTGGCGGAGCATGATCGCCACCGTAACAAACTTTGTATGGTTTTAATGATAATGCAAAGAGATAAATTTACTTGTCTCTTTAAAATGTTTCCAGTGGTCAAGGGACCAATGTGGGAATAGTTTTCCTAACAAGCGGTGGTCAACGATGTGTCCAGATTGGCAGTCACGGTAGTTGTTTAAAAGTCTTTTGGACTCCAAAATGTCCTTGTTGTGCATTAATCTCTAAAAGCGTCAAGGAGGCGACATAAGACAATAGAGGTTGACAGCAACAAATCATGGTCCTGGCACTTTCAAGTTACAGCTTTTATCTGAGCCGCGACACCTGGGAAACTTTGTCCAGCAAGGATTCGAACAGCGGACCTCCCTCTCTGCCTGTTTTTATTTCCATGTTTGCTTGTAAGCCACACAGCCTTTTTTGAGTCATGTTTGTCAATTATACTTGTATTATCCAATGTGTTAACGAATGTGTTAACCACAAACCTCCAAAAAATAAATAATATTAATAAAATTGTCCAGATATTCTGACTGGTTTTCAAACCGCTTCGGGAAAAGGAAAAAGGTAACAACAAAGAGAAACAGGTGGGGGAGGGGGGGGGGAACACAGAGCAGGTGAGAAAGAAGGAAAAAATATTTCGTGACTCCCTGATCAATTCTTTGACATTGTATTATCAACCAAGGTGCTAATTATTACTTGTACTCACACTGGATTAATCTTCTATGAAGTGTGGGTGGCGAACAGATTGACTTACATGTTGCATCAAGTAAAGACATCCAAGGTGCTAATTATTACTTGTACTCACACTGGATTAATCTTCTATGAAGTGAGTGTGGCGGACAGATTGACTTACATGTTGCATCAAGTAAAGACAGTGGAACGATCTTAGTTAAAGTTTTCCTAACTTTATCTTAAAAGAAAAGAAGTTGTGCGATAATCTGTAGACAGTGATGTTTGTTATTGGTATTAGCTGAACACCAGTCGAGATACCAAACCTTGGTCTCAGTATCAATTGGAAAACTTCACCGATTAAAGTCACCGGCTGGTGACCAATATTGTCTTAGGCCCAGTGATTCGTTGACTGTCTCCAACATTCAGCCCAGGTGGACAACTCGACATTAATAGTCATTGTATCTGACCAAGGAAGATAATAATGATGAACCTGACCCCCCACCCCCAACAACAACAAAAAATCTCCCTGCTGTACTATATCACTGCCCATGCTTTGTTACATGAAATAACACATCACGTACCCATTTATTTGATTTATTTCATCCTCATTTGTCACTCGCTCCCTCCTTCTTTCTCCCCCCTCTCTCCCCCTCTCTCTCTCCCATTCTTTTTCTCTCTCTCACTCTCTCTCTCTCCCCTTCTCTCTCTCTCTCTCTCTCTCTCTCTCTCTCTCTCTCTCTCACCCTCTCTCTCTCCCTTCCCCCTCAATTTCTCAATGTGTCTGTGTGTAACATATTTCCCTGGCTTGCCAAGGTCTATTTGGATAAAAATGGAGTTGAGTTGTAATTTTTCAAATTATAAAAGAAACTGAAACAATGGATGGATAAATTAACGAGAGGGTGATAATTTAATGAAGGTTTAAAAGATGAGACGGATAAACAGGTGGATAACGGACAGAGACAAAAACGTGGGTAAGAATGTCAAATGATAATGGTTATATAGACAATTTAAGACAAGGTTGCTCTAGAAAGGACAATGCTTTTGAAAAGGTTTAGTGGCCAACAAAACTGTTTGTAAAATGAAGCAAACATGTCTCCTAAGTCCTAAAAAAGATCCTATAGGAGTAGGATACTGGGGACTGGTCGATCAGAGCTTACTGATACAGACTCACTCATGAGGGGGCAAGGTGGCTCCAGCAGAATTCGAACCCCGGGCCTCTTGCATTTGAGGTTGATGCGTTAACTCCAAGGCTAGGACCCTTCCCAGTGGTCAAGGGACCAATGTGGGAATAGTTTTCCTAACAAGCGGTGGTAAACAATGTGCCCAGATTGGCTGTGGTCTAAAAGTCTTTTGGACTAAAAAATGTCTCAGTTGTGTTTGTTTCTTGTATCGTAAGTTTCTCGACTTTGGGACTCCAAAGCGACTCGGTCGCGTTCTTCATTCAATATAATTTTTCACACAGTAAGTTGTCCATTAATCCCTAAAAGCGTTAAGGAGGCGATAGAAGATAACAGAGCGAAAACAACAAACCATTGTTGTGGCAGTTTCAAGCCTGTGCGACTTGGTCCAGCAGGGATTCGAACCGCGGACCTTCCTCCCTACCTTCTTTTATTTCCATGTTCGCTTGTAAACCCCACACCCTTTTTTACCGTTATGTTTGTCAATTATACCTGTATTATAATTATTCCATTATCTAATGTGCGGACCGCAAACCCCCCAAATCTTAATTAAAATTAAAGATGTCTAAATATTTTGACTGGTGTACGAACTCACTGCACTCTCTATTAATGAAGAAAAAAAAGAGATAACAAAGAGAGGGAGAGAGAGGGGTGAGAGAGAGAACACAGGAGGGGGGTCAGATAGAAGGATGAAGAAAAATAAATATCGTTATTTCGTGACCATTTGGTCTAATCTTTAACATTGTATTATCAACCAAGGTGCTAATTATTACTTGTACTCACACTGGATTAATCTTCTATGAAGTGAGTGTGGCGAACAGATTGACTTACATGTTACATCAAGTAAAGACAGTGGAACGATCTTAGTTAAAGTTTTCCTAACTTTATCTTAAAAGAAAAGAAAATGTGCGAGAATCTGTAGACAGTGATGTTTGTTATTGGTATTAGCTGAACACCAGTCGAGATACCAAACCTTGGTCTCAGTGTCAATTGGAAAACTTCACCGATTAAAGTCACCGGCTGGTGACCAATATTGTCTTAGGCCCAGTGATTCGTTGACTGTCTCCAAGATTCAGCCCAGGTGGACAATTCGACATTGATCGTCATTGTATCTGACCAAGGAAAATAATAATGATAAACTCAAACCCTGAAAAATTCTCCCTGCCTTTGTTTCATGAACTGACACTTCAAGTACCTATTCATTTCATTAATTTGACCCTCCTTTCTCGCTCTCTGTACTTTGTTAGTTATGGTATCTGAGTAAGAAAAATGATAATACCCTTAACATCCTAATAAAAAAAACATCCGCCTGCTGTAGAATGCAGTTGACATTGGCTAGTTTCATAAATGGCACATTATGTACCTGTGCATTTGATTAATTTTCTCCATCTTTCTCGTTCGCGCTCTTACATCCTCCCCCTCTCTCTCTCTCTCTCTCTCTCTCTCTCTCTCTCTCTCTCTCTCTCTCTCTCTCTCTCTCTCTCTCTCTCACTCTCTTTCTCTCCCTTCTTCTCTGAATTTCTCATGGTCTCGGTGTGTAACATTTTTTCCTGGCTTGTCAAAGTTTTATTTGGATAAAAGTGGCATTGAGTTGTTCGAGTAGTTTTTCAAACGTGGGCCAAATAAACACAAAATAAAAGAAACTGAAATAATGGATAGATAAATGAATGAGAGAGGGTGAATGAGGTGTATATTTTAAGAATAACATAATTAATAGAAAGTATAAAACAGGAGACGCACATACACCTGAAAGAACAGAAAAAGGTGGGGAAGAATTTAAAATGATAATGGTTATAGAGAGGAATTTAAGGCATGTCTGCTCTAGAAAAGAAAATGTTTTTGAAAAATAGTCAACAGACACAAAGAAAACAAAATTATTGGTAAAATGAAGCAAACATGTCTCCTAAGTCCTAAGAAAGATCCTATAGGAGTAGGATACTGGGGACTGGTTGATCAGAGCTCACTGATACAGACTCACTCATGAGGGGGCAAGGTGGCTCCAGCAAAATTCGAACCCCGGGCCTCTTGCATTTGGGGTTGATGCGTTATCTCCAAGGCTAGGACCCTTCCCAGTGGTCAAGGGACCAATGTGGGAATAGTTTTCCTAACAAGCGGTGGTAAACAATGTGCCCAGATTGGCAGTCACGGTGGTGGTCTTAATGTCTTTTGGACTCCAAAATGTCTTAGTTGTGTTACTATTTATATTGTTTCTTGTATCCTAAGTTTCTCGACTTTCGGACTCCAAAGTGACTCGGTCGAGTTCTCCTATCAATATTTTTTACACAGTAAGTTGTCCATTATTCTCTAAAAGCGCCAAGTAGGCGACAGAAGACAACAGAGAGTGAGTTTATCAGACCCGCGACACCTGGGCAACTTTGTCCAGCAGGGATTTGAACTGCGGACCTCCCTCCCTACCTGTTTTATTTCGATGTTCCCTTATAACCCACTTTCCTTACAAATGGGGGGGGGGTGGCCCTGGGGTAGAGAATCGGCTTCCGACGCAAAAGGTCCAGGTTCGATCCCTGGCGATTGCGCTCCCTACTGTTTGGGTCGGTGTCAGTTTAATGTGACTGGCTAATAACCCATACACCTTACTGACATGTTTGTCAATTATACCTTTTATTTTTTTTCCTTGTCTAATCCTCGGACCTAAAAACCCCCAAATCTTAAAATGTTTAAATATTTTGACTGGTGTACAAACTCACTGCACTCTCAATTAGTGAAGAAAAAAAGGGATAAAATAGAGACTCGTTAGTTCGTGACCATTTGGTATTATCTTTAACATTGTATTACCAACCAAGGTGCTAATAATTACTTGTACTCATACTGGATTAATCTTCTATGAAGTGAGTGTGGCGAACAGATTGACTTACATGTTACATCAGTTAAAGACAGTGGAACGATCTTAGTTAAAGTTTTCCTAACTTTATCTTGAAAGAAAAGAAGATGTGCGAGAATCTGTAGACAGTGATGTTTGTTATTGGTATTAGCTGAACACCAGTCGAGATACCAAACCTTGGTCTCAGTGTCAATTGGAAAACTTCACCGATTAAAGTCACCGGCTGGTGACCAATTTTGTCTTAGGACCAGTGATTCGTTGACTATCTCCAAGATTCAGCCCAGGTAGACAATTCGACATTGATCGTCATTGTATCTAACTGTTTCTCTCTCTCTCTCTCTCTCTTAATTCTTTATATTATCTATCCATCTATCTATCTATCTGTCTCTCTCTGTCTCTGTCTCTCTTTCTCTCTCTCTCTCTCTCTCTCTCTCTCTCTCTCTCTCTCTCTCTCTCTCTCTCTCTCTCTCTCTCTCTCTCTCTCTCTCTCTCTCTCTCTCTCTCTCTCTCTCTCCCTCTCTCTCTCCCTCTCTCTCTCTCCCTTCCCCTCTCAATTTCTCGATGTGTCTGTACCCTGGCTTGCCAAGGTCTTTTTGGATAAAAATGGAGTTGAGTTGTAATTTTTCAAATTAAAAATAAAAGAAACTGAAACAATGGATAGATAAATTAACGAGAGAGGGATAATGTAGAGGGGTTGAAAGAGACGTATATTTTAAGCATAATATAATTTAATTTTAATGAAGGTTTAAAAGATGAGACGGATAAACAGGTGGATAACGGACAGAGACAAAAACGTGGGTAAGAATGTCAAATGATAATGGTTATATAGACAATTTAAGACAAGGCTGCTCTAGAAAGGACAATGCTTTTGAAAAGGTTTAGTGGTCAACAGACACAAAGAAAAAATTATTGGTAAAATGAAGCAAACATGTCTCCTAAGTCCTAAAAAAGATCCTATAGGAGTAGGATACTGGGGACTGGTCGATCAGAGCTTACTGATACAGACTCACTCATGAGGGGGCAAGGTGGCTCCAGCAAAATTCGAACCCCGGGCCTCTTGCATTTGGGTTGATGCGTTACCTCCAAGGCTAGGACCCTTCCCAGTGGTCAAGGGACCAATGTGGGAATAGTTTTCCTAACAAGCGATGGTAAACAATGTGCCCAGATTGGCAGTCACGGTGGTGGTCTTAATGTCTTTTGGACTCCAAAATGTCTTAGTTGTGTTACTATTTATATTGTTTCTTGTATCCTAAGTTTCTCGACTTTGGGACTCCAAAGTGACTCGGTCGAGTTCTCCTATCAACATTTTTTACACAGTAGGTTGTCCATTATTCTCTGAAAGCGTCAAGGAGGCGACAGAAGACATATAGTGAAAACAACCAACCATTGTTGTGGCAGTTTCAAGCAACAGCTTTTATCTGACCCGCGACACCTGGACACCAGGGATTCGAACTGCGGACCTTCCTCTCTACCTGCTTTTATTTCCATGTTCGCTTATAAACCCCACACCCTTTTTTTACCGTTATGTTTGTCAATTATACCTGTATTATAATTATTCCATTATCTAATGTGCGGACCAAATACCCCCCAAATCTTAATTGAAATTAAACATGTCTAAATATTTTGACTGGTGTACAAACATACTGCAATCTCAATTAATAAAAAAAAAAGAGAGATAACAAATAGAGGGAGGGGGGGTCAGATAGAAGGAGGGGGGTCAGATAGAAGGATAAAGAAAAATAAAATAAAGCATCGTTATTTCGTGACCATTTGGTCTAATCTTTAACATTGTATTATCAACCAAGGTGCTAATTATTATTTGTACTCACACTGGATTAATCTTCTATGAAGTGTGTGTGGCGTACAGATTGACTTACATGTTTCATCATTTAAAGACAGTGGAACGATCTTAGTTAAAGTTTTCCTAACTTTATCTTAAAAGTAAAGAAAATGTGTGAGAATCTGTAGACAGTGATGTTTGTTATTGGGATGAGTTGAATATCAGTCGAGATACGAAAAGGATTTAGGCTTGTCCTAACCTTGGTCTCATTGTTAATTGGTAATCTTCACAGATAATGTGTACCCGGCTGGTGACCAATATTGTCTTAGGCCCAGTGATTCGTTGACTGTCTCCAAGATTCAGCCCAGGTGGACAGTTTGACATTGATAGTCATTGTATCTGACCAAGGAAAATGATAATGATGAACTGAAACCCCGAAAAATCTCCCTGCTGTAGAATCTCATTGCCCATGCCTTGTTTCATGAAATAACACAAGTACCCATTTATTTGATTATTTTTACCCTCCTTTCTCTCTTGCTTTCTCTGCCTTTCTCTACCCTCCCTCTCTCTTTCTCTCTCTCTGGACATTGTTACTTATATTATCGGAGTATGAAAAATTAAAACCTTATAAAGACATCGGGCTGTTGTAGTATCATATTGACATTGGCTAATTTCATAAATGACATATTATGTACCTATGCATTTTATTAATTTTCTCCATCTTTCTCTTCTCTCTCTCTCTCTCCCTCTCTCTCTCTCTCTCTCTCTCTCTCTCTCTCTCTCTCTCTCTCTCTCTCTCTCTCTCTCTCTCTATCTCTCCTCTCTATCTCTCTCTCTCTCTCTCTCTCTCTCTCTCTCTCTCCCTCTCTCTTTCTCTCTCTCCCTCTCAATCTCTCTCTGTCTGTCTGTCTCTCTATCTCCCTTATCCTCTCAATTTCTCACGGTCTCTGTATGTAACATAATTTCCTGGGTAGTCAAAGTGTATTTGGATAAAAGTGGCGTTGACTTTTTGGAGGGCGGACCACACAAACACAAAATAAAAAGAAACTGAAATAGTAGATAGATGAATGAACAAGAGAGGGTTAACGTGGAGAGGGTAAAAAAGATGAATGTTTTAAGAAGAATGTAATTAAATGAGGTTTAAAAAAAGAGACGGATAAACAAATGGAATTAGAGACAGAGAGAAAAAGCTGGGTTAGAATATAAAATGATAATGGTTATAAAGAGAAATTTAAGGCAAGGATGCTCTAAAAAGGACAATGCTTTAAAAAAAACGTTAACAGACACAAATAAAACAAAATTCTTGGTCAAAGAAAGCAAACTTAAGTCCTAAGCAACTACCTATAGAAATAGGATACTGGGAACTGGTCGATCAGAGCTTACTGACACAGACTCAATCAGTAGGGAACAAGGTGGTTCCACAGGCATCCGAACCAGGAATGTCTTGCATTTTAGGCCGGTGCGTCAACCCCAAAGCCACCTTGCTTCCCAGTGGTCAAGGGACCAATGTGGGAATAGTTTTCCTAACAAGCGGTGGTAAACAATGTGCCCAGATTGGCAGTCACGGTGGTGGTCTTAAAGTCTTTTGGACTCCAAAATGTCTAGTTGTGTTACTATTTATATTGTTTCTTGTATCCTAAGTTTCTCGACTTTCGGACTCCAAAGTGACTCGGTCGAGTTCTCCTATCAATATTTTTTACACAGTAGGCTGTCCATTATTCTCTAAAAGCGCCAAGGAGGCGACAGAAGACATATAGTGAAAACAACAAACCATTGTTGTGGCAGTTTCAAGCTTTTATCTGACCCGCGACACCTGGGCGACTTGGTCCAGCAGGGATTCGAACCGCGGACCTTCCTCCCTACCTTCTTTTATTTCCATGTTCGCTTTTAAACCCCACACCCTTTTTTACCGTTATGTTTGTCAATTATACCTGTATTATAATTATTCCATTATCTAATGTGCGGACCGCAAACCCCCCAAATCTTAATTAAAATTAAAGATGTCTAAATATTTTGACTGGTGTACAAACTCACTGCACTCTCTATTAATGAAGAAAAAAAAGAGATAACAAAGAGAGGGAGAGAGAGGGGTGAGAGGGAGAGAGGGACACAGGAGGGGGGTCAGATAGAAGGATAAAGAAAAATAAATATCATTATTTCGTGACCTTTTGGTCCCATCTTTAACATTGTATTCTCAACCAAGGTGCTAATTATTACTTGTACTCACACTGGATTAATCTTCTATGAAGTGAGTGTGGCGGACAGATTGACTTACATGTTACATCAAGTAAAGACAGTGGAACGATCTTAGTTAAAGTTTTCCTAACTTTATCTTAAAAGAAAAGAAAATGTGCGAGAATCTGTAGACAGTGATGTTTGTTATTGGGATGAGCTGAACACCACTCGAGATACGAAAAGGATTTAGGCTTGTCCAAACCTTGGTCTCAGTGTTAATTGGTAAACTTCACAGATTTCTCAGGCCCAGTGATTCGTTGACTATCTCCAACATTCAGCCCAGGTGGACAGAAAAAATCTCCCTGCTGTAGAATCTAATCGCCCATGCCTTGTTTCATGAAATGACACACGTACCTGTTTATTTGATTATTTTGACCCTCTTTTCTCTCTTGCTTCCTCCATCTTTCTCTATCCTCTCTCCCTTTCCCTCTCCCTCTCTCTTTCTCTCTCTCTGGACATTGTTACTTATATTATCGGAGTATGAAAAATTAACACCTTATAAAGACATCGGGCTGTTGTAGTATCCTATTGACATTGGCTAATTTCATAAATGACACATTATGTGCCTATGCATTTTATTAATTTTCTCCATCTTTCTTTTCTCGCTCTCTCCCCCTCTCTCTCTACCTCTCTCTCTCTCTCTCTCTCTCTCTCTCTCTCTCTCTCTCTCTCTCTCTCTCTCTCTCTCTCTCTCTCTCTCTCTCTCTTTCTCTCTCTCTCTGTCTGTCTGTCTCTCTATCTCCCTTATCCTCTCAATTTCTCACGGTCTCTGGGTAATCAAAGTGTATTTGGATAAAAGTGGCGTTGACTTTTTGGAGGGCGGACCACACAAACACAAAAAAAAGAAACTGAAATAGTAGATAGATGAATGAACAAGAGAGGGATAACGTAGAGAGGGTAAAAAAGATGTATGTTTTAAAAATAATGTAATTAAATGAGGTTTAAAAAAGGAGGCGGATAAACAAATCGAATTAGAGACAGAAAAAGCTGGGTTAGAATATAAAATGATAATGGTTATAAAGAGAAATTTAAGGCAAGGATGCTCTAAAAAGGACAATGCTTTAAAAAAAACGTTAACACACACAAATAAAACAAAATTCTTGGTCAAAGAAAGCAAACTTAAGTCCTAAGCAACTACCTATAGAAATAGGATACTGGGAACTGGTCGATCAGAGCTTACTGACACAGACTCAATCAGTAGGGAACAAGGTGGTTCCACAGGGATCCGAACCCGGGATGTCTTGCATTTTAGGCCGGTGCGTCAACCTCAAAGCCACCTTGCTTTCCAGTGGTCAATTGACCAATCTGTGAAATTTTTTCTTACAAACGGTGGTAAACAATGTACCTATATTGGCAGTCATGATAACAAAGCATTGTTGTGGCAGTTTCAAGGAGGCCACAGAAGACAACTTATAATAGTGAAAATAACAAACCATTGTTGTGTCAGTTTCAAGCAACAGATTTTATCTGACCCGCGACACCTGGGCGACTTGGTCCAGCAGGGATTCGAACTGCGGACCTTCCTCCCTACCTTCTTTTATTTCCATGTTTGCTTGTAAACCCCACACCCTTTTTTACCGTCATGTTGGTCAATTATACATGTATTGTATTCAATTATCTAATGTGCGGACATCACCCCCCCCTCCCCCCCCCCAAAAAAAAGTCTATTAAAATTAAAGATGTCCTGATGTTTTGACTGGTGTACAAACTAACTGCACTCTCAATTAATGAAGAAAAAAAAGATAACAAAGAGAGGGAGAGAGAGGGGTGAGAAGGAGAGATGCACAGGAGGGAGGTCAGATAGAAGGATTAAGAAAAGAAATTGAGCATTTATTTTGTGACCATTTGGTCTAATCTTTAACATTGTATTATGAACCAATGTGCTAATAATTACTTGTACTCACACTGGATTAATCTTCTATGAAGTGAGTGTGGCGGACAGATTGGCTTACATGTTACATCAAGTAAAGACAATGGAACGATCTTCGTTAAAGCTTTCCTAACTCTATCTTAAAAGAAAAGAAAATGTGCGAGAATCTGTAGACAGTGATGTTTGTTATTGGTATTAGCTGAACACCAGTCGAGATACCAAATCTTGGTCTCAGTGTCAATTGGAAAACTTCACCGATTAAAGTCACCGGCTGGTGACCAATATTGTCTTAGGCCCAGTGATTCGCTGACTGTCTCCAAGATTCAGCCCAGGTGGACAAATCGATATTGATCGTCATTGCATCTGATCAAGGGAAAAAAATGATAAACTCAAACCCTGAAAAATTCTCCCTGCCTTTGTTTCATGAATTGACACATAAAGTACCTATTCATTTCAATAATTTGACCCTCCTTTCTCACTCTCTGGGCATTGTTAGTTATGGTATCTGAGTAAGAAAAATGATAATACCCTTAACATCGTAGTAAAAAAACATCCGCCTGCTGAGGAATGCAGTTGACATTGGCTAGTTTCATAAATAGAAAAGTATGTACCTGTGCATTCTATTAATTTTCTCCATCTTTCACGTTCGCTCTCTCACACCCTCCTCCACTCTCTCTCTCTCTCTCTCTCTCTCTCTCTCTCTCTCTCTCTCTCTTGCTCTCCCTCTTACTCTCTCTCTCTGTCTGTCTGTCTCTCTATCTCCCTTATCCTCTCAATTTCTCACGGTCTCTGGGTAATCAAAGTGTATTTGGATAAAAGTGGCGTTGACTTTTTGGAGGGCGGACCACACAGACACAGAATAAAAAGAAACTGAAATAGTAGATAGAATAAATGAACAAGAGAGGGATAACGTAGAGAGGGTAAAAAAGATGTATGTTTTAAAAATAATGTAATTAAATGAGGTTTAAAAAAGGAGGCGGATAAACAAATCGAATTAGAGACAGAAAAAGCTGGGTTAGAATATAAAATGATAATGGTTATAAAGAGAAATTTAAGGCAAGGATGCTCTAAAAAGGACAAGGCTTTAAAAAAAGCGTCAACACACACAAAGAAAATAAAATTCTTGGTCAAAGAAAGCAAACCTAAGTCCGAAGCAACTACCTATAGAAATAGGATACTGGGGACTGGCCGGTCAGAGCTTACTGACACAGACTTAATCAGTAGGGAACAAGGGGATCCGAACCCGGGATGTCTTGCATTTTAGGCCGGTGCGTCAACCTCAAAGCCACCTTGCTTTCCAGTGGTCAATTGACCAATCTGTGAATTTTTTTCTTACAAACGGTGGTAAACAATGTACCTATATTGGCAGTCATGATAACAAAGCATTGTTGTGGCAGTTTCAAGCTTTTATCTGACCCGCGACACCTGGGCGACTTGGTCCAGCAGGGATTCGAACTGTGGACCTTCCTCCCAACCTTCTTTTATTTCCATGTTTGCTTGTAAACCCCACACCTTTTTTTACCGTCATGTTGGTCATTTATACATATTCAATTATCTAATGTGCGGACATCACCCCCCTCCCCCCCCCCAAAAAAAAGTCTTTATTAAAATTAAAGATGTCCTGATGTTTTGACTGGTGTACAAACTAACTGCACTCTCAATTAATGAAGAAAAAAAAGATAACAAAGAGAGGGAGAGAGAGGGGTGAGAAGGAGAGATGCACAGGAGGGAGGTCAGATAGAAGGATTAAGAAAAGAAATTGAGCATTTATTTTGTGACCATTTGGTCTAATCTTTAACATTGTATTATGAACCAATGTGCTAATAATTACTTGTACTCACACTGGATTAATCTTCTATGAAGTGAGTGTGGCGAACAGATTGACTCACATGTTACATCAAGTAAAGACAGTGGAACGATCTTCGTTAAAGCTTTCCTAACTCTATCTTAAAAGAAAAGAAAATGTGCGAGAATCTGTAGACAGTGATGTTTGTTATTGGTATTAGCTGAACACCAGTCGAGATACCAAATCTTGGTCTCAGTGTCAATTGGAAAACTTCACCGATTAAAGTCACCGGCTGGTGACCAATATTGTCTTAGGCCCAGTGATTCGCTGACTGTCTCCAAGATTCAGCCCAGGTGGACAAATCGATATTGATCGTCATTGCATCTGATCAAGGGAAAAAAATGATAAACTCAAACCCTGAAAAATTCTCCCTGCCTTTGTTTCATGAATTGACACATAAAGTACCTATTCATTTCAATAATTTGACCCTCCTTTCTCACTCTCTGGGCATTGTTAGTTATGGTATCTGAGTAAGAAAAATGATAATACCCTTAACATCGTAGTAAAAAAACATCCGCCTGCTGAGGAATGCAGTTGACATTGGCTAGTTTCATAAATAGAAAAGTATGTACCTGTGCATTCTATTAATTTTCTCCATCTTTCACGTTCGCTCTCTCACACCCTCCTCCACTCTCTCTCTCTCTCTCTATGCAGTTGACATTGGCTAGTTTCATAAATGGCACATTATGTACCTGTGCATTTTATTAATTTTCTCCATCTTTCTCGTTTTCTCTCTCACATCCTCTCTCTCTCTCTTTCTTTCTTTCTCTCTCTCTCTCTCTCTCTCACTCTCTCTCTCTCTCTCACACACACACACAAACACTCTCTTCTTCTTTAATTTCTCACGGTCTCGGTGTGTAACATTTTTTCCTAGCTTGTCAAAGTGTTATTTGGATAAAAGTGACTTTGAGTTGTTCGGGTAGTTTTTCAAACGTGGGGCAAACAAACACAAAATAAAAGAAACTGAAATAATGGATAGATAAATGAATGAGAGAGGAATAACGTAGAGGGGGTTAAAAGAGATGTATAATTTAATAATAATATAATTTAATGCGGTATAAAAGAGGAGACGGATAAGCAGGTGGATAACTGACAGAGACAAAAACGTGGGTAAGAATGTCAAATGATAATGTTTATATAGAGACATTTAAGACCAGGCTGCTCTAGAAAGGACAATGCTTTTGAAAAGGTTTAGTGGTCAACAGATACAAAGAAAATAAAATTATTGGTCCTAGTAAAATCCTGTAGAAATAGGACACTGGGGACATGGCTGATCAGAGCTTACTGACACAGACTCAATCAATGGGGAGCAAGTTAGCTCCAGCAGGATCCGAACCCCGTGCCTCTTGCCCTTAAGGTTGATGCGTTCACTCCAAGGCCAGCACCCTACTCGACAATTCACCAATCTGAGAATAGCTTTTCTAACAAGCGACGGTAAACAATGTGCCCAGATTGGCAGTCACAGTGGTCGTCTTAATGTCTTTTGGACTCCAAAATGTCTGTTGTGTTACTATTTACATTGTTTCTTGTATCCCAAGTTTCTCGACTTACGGACTCCCAAGCGACTCGGTCGACTTCTATCAATATTTTTTACACAATAAGCTGTCCATTATTCTATAAAAGCGCCAAGGAGGCGACAGAAGATAACAGAGAGCGAAACAAACAAACCATGGCCGTGGCAGTTTATCAGACTCGCGACACCTGGGCAACTTTGTCCAGCAGGGATTCGAACTGTGGACCTCCCTCCCTAATCGGCTTCCGACGCAAAAGGTCCAGGTTCGATCCCTGGCGATTGCGCTCCCTACTGTTTGGGTCGGTGTCAGTTTAATGTGACTGGCTAACACAGGAGTCATGGTATCCCCACCCTGTCTCGTGTGTGGCAGCACATAATATTGTCAGTCTTGGGGCCTGTTCACAATATAGCCTATATAGTGGTGATGTTGGACGTTAAACCAACTCTACTCATCTCCTTACAAAATAATAGAAACAGAAAAAGAGTAAGGGTTGAGGCGGGAAAAGATACGGTGGTGGAGGTAGACCAAAGGAGAGAAAGAGAGAGAGAGAGAGAGAGAGAGAGAGGGGAGAGAGGGAGAGACAGACAGACAGACAGACAGAGACAGACAGACAGATAGAGACAGACAGACAGAGAGAGAGAGAGAGTGTGTGTGTGTGTGATAGAGACAGAGATAGAAGGGAGAAGAAATAAAATATAACGTGTCATCCTTTTGTTGACCTACTGATCTAATCTTCTACTGTGTGTCCTCCGACCAAGAAGCAATAAATAAACACTCTGGATAGATGTGTGAAAAGTGGATGGGGAATCGATCGACTCACGTGTTATATTAAGATGCCGATTTTAAGACAATCTTATTTAATGTTTTCGTAAGTCTCTCGAAAGAAAAAGACGAACTATAATCTGGAGACACTGTTGTTTATTTTGGGTATAACATGAAGCTAGACGTTGTTGTTGAGTTGGTTTAACGTCCAGCGCCAGCACTATATAGGCTATATTCTGGACGGGCCCCAAGACTGACTTCTGATGATTTTACGTGCTGCCACACACGAGACAGGGCGGGGATACCATGACTTTTGTCTCAGCTGGTCACATTAAACTGACACCGACCCAACTAGTCACAGTGAGTGCAATCTCTAGGGCTCGAATCCGGACATTTTGCGTCGGAAGCCGATGTTCTACCCTAGGGCCACCGCGCGTCCCACGTGTAGCTAGATACGCTCTTCTTAGGCAGCTGAGATACCAAAAAGGAATCAGGCTTGTTCACACCTGTGTCTCCGTGTCAATTAGAAAACTTCAGGGATTAAAATCACGACCTACCTGGCGTTGGGCGACCAATATTGTCCTAGGCCATGTCCCTTTGTAACAACTTGTGGTACAGACGGTTATGCTTAGGCCCAGTGATTCGCTGACTGTCTTCAATATTCAGCCCTGGTAAGCAATTTCAGGATTGGTAGTGATTGTACCTGATAAAAGAAAAAAATGATAATGTTGAACTCAAAGTGCGAACAAAAAGCACACAAATAAAACAACAAACTAACTAGTTCTATATAATAGTCAATGTCTCATTTCATTAAATATTGTCTCTGTCTCTCTGTCCTTATCTATGTGTCTCATTCTCTCTTTCTCGCTGCTTGACGCCCGCCCATACCCCCCACCCCCTTTTTTTCCACTCTTATTTTCTGACGGTCTCTTTCTGTGTAACATATTTTCTTGGACTAAAAGTGTATTTTTCATAAAATGGCGTAAAATCTTCTTCTCTCTTTCTCCCCTCCCCCCCTCTCTCTCTCTCTCTCTCTCTCTCTCTCTCTCTCTCACTCTCCCTCACACACACACACTCTCTCTTTTTCTCCCTTCTTCTCTGAATTTCTCACGGTCTCTGTGTGTAACGTATTTTCCTGGCTTGTCAAAGTGTTATTTGGAAAAAAAAAAGTGGCATTGAGTTGTTCGGGTAGTTTTTCAAACGTGGGGCAAACAAACACAAAATAAAAGAAACTGAAATAATGGATAGATAAATGAATGAGATAGGAATAACGTAGAGGGGGTTAAAAGAGATGTATAGTTTAATAATAATGTAATTTAATGAGGTATAAAAGAGGAGACGGATAAACAGGTGGATAACGAACAGAGACAAAAACTTGGGTAAGAATGTCAAATGATAATGGTTATAAAGAGAAATTTAAGACAAGGTTGCTCTAGAAAAAACAATGCTTTTGAAAAAATTCAGTGGTCAACAGATACAAAGAAAACAAAATTGTTGGTCCTAAGTAAAATCCTGTAAGAATAGGATACTGGGGACATGGCTGATCAGAGCTTACTGACACAGACTCAAACAGTGGGGAGCAAGTTGGCTCCAGCAGGATCCGAACCCCGTGCCTCTTGCCCTTAAGGTTGATGCGTTCACTCCAAGGCCATACTCAACAATTCACCAATCTGGGAATAGCTTTTCTAACAAGCGACGGTAAACAATGTGCCCAGATTGGCAGTCACGGTATGGTTTAAAAGTGTTTTGGACTCCAAAATGTCTTAGTTGTGTTACCATTTATATTGTTTCTTGTATTCTAAGTTTCTGGACTTTGGGACTCCAAAGCGACAATATTTTTTACACAGTAAGCTGTCCATTATTCTCTATAAGCGCCAAGGATGCGACAGAAGATAACAGAGAGTGAAAGCAACAAACCATGGTCGTGGCAGTTTATCAGACTCACGACACCAGGGCAACTTTGTCCAGCAGGGATTCGAACTGTGGACCTCCCTCCCTAATTGGCTTCCGACGCAAAAGGTCCAGGT
Source organism: Elysia chlorotica (assembly GCA_003991915.1). Classification (NCBI taxonomy): domain Eukaryota; kingdom Metazoa; phylum Mollusca; class Gastropoda; family Plakobranchidae; genus Elysia; species Elysia chlorotica. Next base: position 35,013 of record RQTK01001595.1, read on the forward strand.
TCGATCCCTGGCGATTGCGCTCCCTACTGTTTGGGTCGGTGTCAGTTTAATGTGACTGGCTAAGACAGGAGTCATGGTATCCCCATCCTGTCTCGTGTGTGGCAGCTCATAATATTGTCAGTCTTGGGGCCTGTTCACAATATAGCCTATATAGTGGTGATGTTGGGCGTTAAACCAACTCAACTCATCTCCATACAAAATGATAGAAACAGAAAGGGAGTAAGGGTTAAGACGGGAAAAGATACGGTGGTGGAGGGAGATCGAAAGAGAGAGAGAGAGAGAGAGAGAGAGAGAGAGAGAGAGAGGCAGACCGACAGAGACAGACAGAGAGGGAGTGTGTGTGTGTGTGTGTGTGTGTGTGTGTGTGTGACGAAGACAGAAGCTGAGAGACAGAGATAGAAGGGTGAAGAAATAAAATATAACGTGTCATCCTTTTATTGACCCACTGATCTAATCTTCTGCAGTGTGTCCTCCGACCAAGAGGCAATAATTATTTGTAAACACTCTGGAATAATGTGTGAAAAGAGGATGGGGAATTGATCGACTCACGTGTTATAATAAGATACCAATTATTAGACAATCTTATTTAATGTTTTCGTAAGTCTATCGAAAGAAAAAAACGAACTATAATCTGGAGACACTGTTGTTTATTTTGAGTATAACATGAAGCTAGACGTTGTTGTTGAGTTGTTGTTAACGTCCAACATCAGCACTATATAGGCTATATTGTGGACGGGCCCCAAGACTGGTGTCTGACAATTTTACGTGCTGCCACACACGAGACAGGGCGGGGATACCATAACTTTTGTCTCAGCTGGTCACGTTAAACTGACACCGACCCAACTAGTCACAGGGAGCGCAATCTCTAGGGCTCGAATCCGGACCTTTTGCGTCGGAAGCCGATGTTCTACCTTAGGGCCACCGCGCGCCCCACATGTAGCTAGATACGCTCTTCTTGGGCAGCTGAGATACCAAAAGGGATCAGGCTTGTTCACACCTGTGTCTCTGTGTCAATTAGAAAACTTCAGGGATTAAAATCACGATCTACCTGGTGTCGGGCAACCAATCTTGTCCTAGACCATGTCCCTTTGTAACAACTTGTGGTACAGACGATTATGCCTAGGCCCAGTGATTCGCTGACTGTCTTCAATATTCAGCCCCGGTGGGTAATTTCAGGATTGGTAGTGATTGTACCTGACAAAAGAAAAAAATGATACTGTTGAACTCAAAGTGCGAACAAAAAGTCCACAAATAAAACAACAAATTAACTAGTTCTATATAATAGTCCATGTCTCATTTCATTAAATATCGGTCTCTGTCTCTCTGTCCTTATCTCTGTGTCTCATTCTCTCTTTCGCTGCTCCTTGACGCCCACCCATATCTCTCTCTTTTCCATTATCTCTCTCTTCCATTCCCTCTCTCTCTCTCTCTCTCTCTCTCTCTCTTTCTCCTCTCCCCCTCTCCCCACACACACACTTTTTTTTCAAGTTGTTTCCATCTTTTTTTCTCAATTCACCAAAAGTCGCACGCCATGTCGTACCATTAAAATTTTAGCCCCGCCCTGAACCTTGCGATGCGACTTGGCCTAGGTAGTCACTGAGCCAATCATGAAGCTTATTAGGTTTCTTGACTCCGCCCATCTCGTTTCGGTAGTTTTGGTAGTTCCCTCTATGTCCAGCGTGCTTCAGCGGGCGTTATGAAGAAGGCTATAATACGGCGCGTATCTGCTCATCAGAACTATCCTGAATTCACCTGTTCTGCAGACTCATTGGATTCTTTATTTTTTTATTTTCACGACACCACATCTAGATCTAGTTCGAGACATTTTAGTAAATTCTTCTGTACCTTTATTTGATTAGAAATTAATCTTAACAACTGTCACAGTTACTGTGGTCTCTATAAACGATACCATTTGGATTCTATCTTGTGCAAATTATCTCTGAGAACTTCACCAGTAATTCTATGTTTGCAATTGATTCGGAATACCAAGTTGTTGGTAAGTAATTGTATTCATCTTTCATATTTTTATTGCATACATTTTTAGAGTGCGTCCACGGCAGGTCTACTTTCTCCGCCAGATTTATAGAGTTCGTGTTATCTGTGAAATTTTATGTTTAAAAAAAAGTGCGCACCGAAAAGGTTTAACTCTAGATTATTAGAACAGCTCGTTTTGCCAATTAAAGTAAAAAAAACCAGTCATATTTCTGTTTTCCTAGTAACAAGAAAATAGAGAGTTGGAACTATGAGGCTGAGAGAATGGAAATAATGTCTTGAATTGATATGTCCGATGAGTTAGTAGATTTTATCATCTTTTCTCAGTTAATGAACATGTGCAATATTACAGTGCATGTACAAAGAACCATGTCCAAAATTAGCTGGGAAGGGTTTTTAATAAAAGACCCAATTATTGCAGTTCACACTTCTCTCGTATGTACCTTTGAGGATCTCTAACCTCACCAAATTGTTTCATTCTAAGTTCACTAATTTAACTTCTGTTAAAGTAAATACAAATATAACAAACATTGAATAAATTTAAAAAAAATTAATATCAAGTTACCATGCAGGATACAGTATTATTAGCATCACATTTTTAATTGTAAAAGTATTACTTATATACTAGATCCAGATATAGATTTTGCATGGTTATTGTTTTTAAATCCTTGGGAAGAGTCTAGAATTATTGTGTTTTAAGAGTTTAATGGTGTAGAAAAGACAAATGTGTTGGGGGTTTTTTGTTACTCTTTATGATACAAAATCAAAGCAAATATTTTGCTACGTGCACGTTTTACTTTTATGTACATGTCGATTTATTACAGGGTAGTAGTAATGTTATATAAAGCTCAAACAAGTGAGCCATAAATCATGAAACTATTAATGGGGTGAAGGCACGTCATCACTAGGAGACAATAATTTAAAAATTTAACCAATTTAAATACAATATTGTTTTTCGTATACGTAGCTTTTTCATATATATTATAATATATTATAGCTCTAATTATATATAACACGTTTATTTTTTATTGATAACGGTAGAAAAGGAGTAATATGGGTAGATGAAGCAAAAACAAACAAACAAACAAATAATACATGATCAGCCTGTTATTTTTTTGTCTATGTGGTATTTTATGAAAGACACCTACACTCTTTAGCGTGTTTTGTGGCTTATATTACTTATGCTGTTTCCACATAAGTATATTACTTTATATTTGCTATCATGTAAAGTTTCATTGAGCAATTTTTTTTATTAAATATCCCATGCTGTTTCCACATAAAGCCTCAACAAAATAAGTAAATAGTTTTGTTTCCACGGATAGGTAGGTGACTGCTCAGAGCTTTATCAGAGGTTTACCAAGATGCCTAAACGTTAAACTTGGCTCCGATTAAATTAAGATAAGATAAGATAAGACAAGATATAACTTTATTTGTCCTTTAAAGGCACATTTGACGGTCCGTATATAGCAGCATAACAAAACAGTATAGACAGTTACTGCATGATTTATTACAAATATTGATACTCATAACAGCATCAATAATAATAATACAACAATAATAATAATAATAATAATAATAATAATAACAGTAATAATAATAATAATAATAATAATAATAATAATAATAATAGTAATAATAATAATAAAAGTAACAATAACAATAGTCATAATAATAATAATTGTTACCAATATTATTATGTAAATAATAATAGTAGCTTGCATAACAACTTGGTCTGAAAATTGAATTATATTTTGTTACAGAAGTTTAAGTGCTCTAGGCAGAAACGAATGTTTGTACCTTTCAAGTCTATATTGTAAGGCTCTTGGCCTCCCTGAGCGATCAGAAAAACTTAGCTGGCTATAAAGAGGGTAGTTTTCATATTTTAAAATTGAACAATCTTAATTTGACATTTACATAAATATAGCATATCTACATGGGGGAAATATTCTATGGGTTTACAAACTTTATTATATTTGAAGATACTTGTGTCTAGTTGATATATTATTGATGCATTTGCATTTCCTCCCAACAGACCAGAGCGAAACAGATCACACTCTCAATGACTGATTTATATTAAAAAAAATTTTAATTTCTTATCGACATGGAATTAGTTGAGTTTCCTTAAAAGATAAAGATGAGTGTTTAATTATTTCAAAAGAGCAATGGTATGAGGGTTCCAATTTAATTTACTGTCTAAAGTGAGACCAGCATGTGTCTACTTGCTCAACCTCCTCGCCTTTTATAAAGAGGCGGGACATTGGTGATTTGCTCTTCCTGAAATCGAAAATCATCTCTTTAGTTTTATTGACATTAAAAGCAGGTAATGGTCTTCACACCAACTGATAATCATAAACAAGAGTTAAGTTATATTACTAGATGGGTACAGAATTTTAAATTCGTTTAGACGAGACATTTAATCTGTGAACAAAGTTGTAGATATGTTGCCATGCTATGGCATAATTATTTCATTAATTTCACTAAGAAATAGCCAAAACTTTCCTTCACATTTCATTATGATGGCGAAAAAAAAGACATATTGGTGTGGTCAGATATGGATCTTTTAGTGGAAAAGTATTAACTTGTCTTGTACCGACTTTTGTTACGTTGTAATAACATACGGCTTTTGGTGTTATATTTAATAATGTTATGTTAAGTCTCTTCTGGAGAAAATAATTATTCAAGCAAGGCTTAGGCGACACTAGGAATAGAATTGCCTGGTGAGGCCAGTATTTTGAACTCAGTCAAGCCTCACAGCTTAAACAGAAGAAAAATACTTTTTCAAAGTTAAGGTAAACTTAATTCATCCAGTTTTAAATTTGTTCTGAGTAAAGCCAACATAGATGAATTAGTTTTACATACAAATGATCTTCATAATAATATAAAAGTACATTGCTGCTTATCTGTCACGTACACATATTAGATTGGCACACACAAACAAAAATTCTTAGTATCAAATTATCAAAAAGGTAAAGTACAATGTATAAAGTTAAATAATTATTTATCTTATTAAACTTCAGATTACATAACAAGGTGCGTCCCGATTATGATAGTGTTCGTGAAGTTTCTTGGATAAAAGATTTGCGGTACACCTTATCTCTCTGTTCTTGTCTTAATAGTTAATCTTTTCCCTGTCCTCCCCGATCTTATAATTATACTCATTATATAAAGGGTGGCTTTGGTCTTATTATGTTCAGCTTTGACAATAGAGGTTGTTTATTATAGTTTATCTACAGATGTCAATTATTGTCCAACTTTCTCAGCTTTACGTATTATTAGAAGGTACAATAGGCTAGCACCTCGGTGCGCAATCTCTTACAAACGCAAAGAGAAAAGCACTTTTTTCAGTGGACGGTCTTAATAGTTGTAATCGTGACAATCTGGCCTGTCTATTGACTTTTACTGGAATTCAAATCATAATTATTGCATAAGATAGTGAAGTTTTATATCGTCAAAATCGCGTCAACTTTGACATGCGTAATTAATAACTGTAAAGATAACAATAAGCCCAATAGTATTAATTAAATAACTGTAAAGATAGCAATAAGCCCAATAGTATAATTAAAGAGTGTGAAATAGTAAATCTATAGTCTTTGTTATAAGCATGGGTGGATTTTTTATGCAGGGGCCATAATTTCCTTTTTGTTTTAATTGAAAGGGGGATCTACTGGCACACCTTTCCCAATCATTGGTCCCTAGTTCAAAACCCGTGAAAAGTATTTGTCCATTTTCGTCCCCTACTGGTTGGGTAATTGTCAGTATAATAAGAGTGACTGAGAGAAGCCATTGTATCCCCACACTGCCTCTCTGTAGCAACACGTACAATTAGTATATATTGCCGAATTTAAAGCAACAAAGAAGAACACATAAATTTCAGACATAATATTCGTTTGTTTAAAATTTAAACACACGCACACACACACATCTCCCTCTCTTTCATTCTTCAACTCTCACTCTCTGTTACTTTCTTTCTCACGCACTTATTATCTAGATTCAGCCTCTCTCCTAGATTCCTTTTATAACTCACTCAATTCTCTTGCTAATTTTGCTTGCCCTCTTTCAACTTCATGCTCACTCACTCACTCACTCATGCCCGTTATGCCTCATGGCATGTAGGGCAGCAACAAAGGATCTCCACTCCTGTCTGTTCTGGGCCAGCCTTTGCACCGAACTCCACGTGTGCTTCATGGTCTTCAGCTCGCTCTCCACCGTGCGCCTCCAGGTGTTTTTAGGCCGCCCCCTCTTTCTTCTCCCCTCCGGTGTCCAGTGAAGGGCTGTACGGGTGATGTTGCCCTGTTCCTTTCGCATGACATGTCCTAGCCATCTCCATCGCCTTTGCATGATGATGGTATCCATGCATAGCTGGTTGCACCGGGCCAGTAGGTGTTGGTTGGAAATGGTTTCCGGCCAGGATATTCGCAAGATTCTCCTGAGGTTCTTGGTATGGAAGGTTGACAGTTTGTTGAGGTCGCTTTGGGTCATCCTCCAGCACTCAGAGCCGTATAGTAGGGTGGAAAGCACGCAGCTCTGATATAGCCTTAGTTTGGTCTTGACTTTGTACTGTGATGACCGCCAAACGTTGTTCAGCATTCTGAATGAGTTTCTGGCCTTGCTGAGTCGACTCTGAATATCAGTCCCCGCTCCTCCATCATGCCTAACTTTGCTGCCTAGGTAGGTGAATTCTTCCGTTGTTGGCAAGTTTTCCCCATTGACCTCAATTGGTGATTGGTTGGAGATGTTAAGCATCATCACTTCCGTCTTCTTCTTGTTGATCTTTAGACCAACTTGTTTTGCAAAATTGCTGAGGCGTGCTGTTTTCTCCTGCATGTGGTTGTGGGTGTGGGACAACAGGGCCAAGTCGTCTGCAAAGTCCAGATCTTCCAGTGTTGAAAATAGGTTCCATCTGATGCCCCTTGATTTATCCTCTGTTGTTCATTCACTCTCTGTTACTTTCTTTCTCACGCACTTATTATCTAGATTCAGCCTCTCTCCTAGATTCCTTTTATACCTGACTTCAATTCTAGAATGTCGCAACGCATCATTAACTCACTCTTTTCGTTTTGTTTCAGATTTGCCAACTTACACCAACTAACGTGGTGCTCCCTTCCATCGGTGACAAGAACAAAAACAACAATCATGCACTCCTGCAAAGTACAAACTTTACTAAAGACTCTAAATGTAAACGCCCCAGCGTTTGTTCCCAGCGCAAACTTCAGACTCCGCGCTCTTAACAAAGACGCGCCAGCGTTTGTGCCCAGCGCAAACTTCAGACTCCCCGCTCTTAACAAGGACGCGCCAGCGTTTGTGCCTGGGACAAGTCCCCGTCTCCTCAACGTGGACGCACCAGCGTTTGTGCCTAGCGCAACTCCGAGAGTCCCTGCTCTCAGTGTGTATATACCTAGTGCGAATCCTGCAGCGGGAAAATGTGAACGATATGGCCCAAGGCCCTATAATGTTCAGTGGAATCCTTTGGTGAACACTTTATCTAGACATCCGTATTACTTCCTTAGGATGGACCTGGGGCCAAAGATCCCTTTGCCTAACATCCCAAATATAAACATGAGACCGAGGATTCTTTTAACATATTACCCAAGCATAAACCTGGTACCATCGAATCCTCCATCTAACTTCCTAAGAATTAACCCTCGACCATGGGTTCCAGCCACGCCCAACCAGATGCTAGTCCCTGGACCATTCGTTCCAGCCACGCCCAACCAGATGCTAGTCCCTGGACCATTCGTTCCAGCCACGCCCAACCAGATGCTAGTCCCTGGACCATGGGTTCCGGCCACGCCAAACCAGATGGTAGTCCCTGGACCATGGGTTCCGGCCACGCCAAACCAGATGGTAGTCCCTGGACCATGGGTTCCGGCCACGCCAAATCAGATGGTAGTGCCTGGACCATGTAATCCAGTTGTCCCCAACCAAATGTTATTTTCTGGACCATATAATGCCGGACTCACAAACTTCTGGGTAAAACCTGAGCCCATGAGTCTTTTCCAGCAAAGCACGTCGCTTGCAGCCACGGAGATAAATCCCCAAGCACAGATCCAGGCACAGCAGGACTTTGGGATGGACGGTCGTGGAGACGGGCAGGTTCCAAATGAGCAAATGTTAGAGACAATCGCAGAAGAACTGGAACAATTGGATGTGCCAGCCCAAATAAGTGACAAAATTGAAACCCAGCAAGGCAGAGAAGAAGTAATTGGGCACGCTGCAAACCATGACCCAAGCGGTGGTGCCTTTCTGTCTGAATCACAGGATCTAAATGTGCATGGCGTCCATCCATGTTACCCTGATTGTAAAACATGTGCAAGTTTTCAAGTGAACCTGGATCCTCTGGGTTGTAAGGATAAATGGGACCAGATGGTTAATAAAGAAATAGCCCAACTTGGACAATACATTTAAGTAGAAACAAAAACCGGAAACTGAAAAACTATTACTTCAATTAAAGGTAGTTTTTTAAGCTCAATAAAGAAGCATTTTAGCTTCTAATAATGTATAAAATATATTTATCAGAAACTATTTTTTAAAAAACTAACGATTTTAGTCCAAAGATGTGATCGAAATCTGGTGGTGTTTCTGTACAATTGTGTTTTTATTCAATTCTCACTTGTATGCTCTCTAATCTAAAAGATTTGAAATTGGAAAATTAAACTTTAATAAAGATTTATACTCTACTAATATACAAGATTCTTGAAAACATTAATTTAGACTTTTCTAAGACATTTTAATAGTTATAAAACATCAACAGAGATCCTTGTAAATATTGTGAGCAATAACGCGACTTTCATCAAATTATGGACTGGGGGGGGGGGGGGGGGGGCGAAATGGTTCGAGTGGTAGAGCGTTGATCACACAGGATCAGAATAAAAAAAATGTATTTGTGCGTTTTTGTCCGCCACTGCTTGTTTTGGCGGGTTGGTGTGAGTTTAATGTGACCGGATGAAACAGGCCCCAACGCCATGTGTCTTGTGTGGCAACATGTCAAATTGTCAGACGTCAGTCTTGGGCCATCCACAATAGCCTACATAGTGCTGATGTTGGATGTTAAGCAAACAAACATATCTAGGGCTAATGTCTCCTAGGCTTCCCGGGGGTAGTTTATACGATGGAGTGTATGGATTTTTTAAGAAAACAATGTTCATAGCAAATTCTTACCTGCCTTCTGTTTCAACCAATATTACTATTTAACTTAGCATCGTTTGGATTTACAATAACACCAATAAATTGCTTTCATCTGCGTCTTTTACTTTATTTGTCATAAATTATCATTTCTTAAAATTTCAATGATGTACAGAATAAAATGTCAGAAGCAGTAAATGTGCCCACCGCTTTAAGTAATTATTATACAATAGTGTGCTCTTACTTAACTAATGTACAGAAAGTAGGCGTCTAAGGCTCTGAAGAGAAAACCATGTTGTTTGTATTTAAATGTGTGCATTCAATTCAAAATTATTTTGTAATTTTTGTTGATGTAATTTCAATTTTTTAAAGCATAGTTTTTTCAACATGATTATGTGGATTGCTGTGTTTCGTCTAATGAGAGAGTGTAAATATAAATAGCCCACCTCGCTCGAGACTTAGAGGAAACAGTACTGTTATAAAGAACAACTTTTCTAATTTTCCGATTGATACGACAATGTTAACCTGTGACTTTTCTCATACTCATGATATTCTTGTTTCAAATGGCGAGAATATGACGGTTAATCTACTCTTATGACTGATTCTAGACATTTATAATTATATATTAATTTAATTTCGATTCTCTAAAAAAATATGTGACTACATGTTTAATGATTTAGTTGTAGAAAACCATTTTGTCTACTGGAGGCGCCTGTGAGGTAGTGGAAAGAAGAAAAATTATATTTCAGAGCGGTGGCTAGAAAAATAACATAAAAAATAAGAATTTCTCTTTTCGTTCTCTTTCTTTTATTTGGAATTGTCCTACGGTTTTCTCATATGCACTTATTAACCTTTTATCACATAAATTTACAGTAACTTGAAAATTGTTTTAGTGTATTAAGATTTCCTTTATAACGATACATACATTGTTTTTCTTTTTGCTTCGTCCGATACAAAAAATGTATGTTAATTTGTATACATGTACATATATTACCCTTTATCAACAATTTTACGACAATATGAATCATTATTTTTATCAAGCTTTTGCACATAGCATTAAAATAATACATAATTTTGTTTTGTGCCTTGTTTTTATGTTTTGGAATTGGTTTTCATGTAAGCTGCTGTACTCTGCAGAGCCCTTATAATTATCTATTATATCATTATAGCCTACAAATAATGTACATGTATTCCAATTACATCCGAGATAAAAAGTTAATTTAAGTGTTAAATGCATTTTCTTGATGTTTTTGTTTGTTTGTTTTTTTTAATGCTATCAGTCTTTAATAATAATGTATGTCCTATGTACTTGTCGTCCCTTTGATTTACTATATCATCAATACATGTATATATTTTATGCATCGTATGCGCTGCAATTTGTGGATAATTTACATTGTACTTTCCATGCCTTAAATTTTAATGCGATCGATAATTAATTGTCATAAAAAATCCGATTGATTTTTGCTGAAATAATGTTTTTGTATATATTATGACCATGAATTGTTTTTACAAATAAAAGGAAAAACAACGTTCAAACTCTGTTCCAATCATAATGTTTGTGTTGAAAGCAATGCAAGAACGAGAGACAAAAAAGTATGATAAGGTGTTATTTTAAATTTCAAAACTTTATAACATTACCTCATCCAATTGGATGAAAGTCTTTAAAAAAATAATAAAGTATACACAACTTCACCGAGACATTAAGCAGCTAAAAAAATTTTGAACAATTGAGACTTTTGTAACCTCAATTACAAAAGAAGAAAATATAAAATCAATATAATTACACAAAACACATAAGTGTTTCAATGTCTGTCTGTCTGTCTGTCTGTCTGTCTGTCTGTCTGTCTGTCTGTCTGTCTGTCTGTCTGTCTGTCTGCCTGTCTGTTTGTGTGTCTGTATCTATCTATCTATCTATCTATCTATCTATCTATCTATCTATCTATCTATCTATCTATCTATCTATCTATCTATCTATCTATCTATCTATCTATCTATCTATCTATCTATCT
>RQTK01001595.1:46160-59678 GCA_003991915.1 Elysia chlorotica
CTATCTATCTATCTATCTATCTATCTATCTATCTATCTATCTATCTATCTATCTATCTATCTATCTATCTATCTATCTATCTATCTATCTATCTATCTATCTTTCTATCATCTGTTTGTCTACCTATCTAGTTTTATCTCTATTCCCCTACTACCCATCCAAATAACAAGTGTATTTTTTTCCTTGTAACGCATGACAGCATTGAAAGAGGTAGCTGCACTTAAAAGTTCTAAAGGTGTACTACTAACATGTAATGGAAAACAGAAATATACATTTATTGGGTCGAAATGTATATGAAATTTTTACAAACCAAAAAAATTTAAAAATAGCCACAGCATGATGAAAAATGTATTAAAAAAAAGTAAATTTAATGTAACATGCTTTGTTTTATTTCATCTTAATCTTCATTTACATATGAATTAACTCGATACGATTTTATAATATAGATGTATACGTGCATTTTATTTAAGCCCCTGCCATAGATGAAGTTACATCATTAAATTTGGCCTTAGCGGAAGTTAAATATATGATTGAACATTTGGTTTTTATCTCAAAGACGAGATTGAAAATAAAACCAATGGGGATAAATACAAGAAATTAGAATGTGTAAAACTGTGTGATACGGAATGAAAGACGGATAGAGTGAGAGAGATATTCAGAGAGACAGGAAAATCGATGACAAATTCTGCAGGCTACCTCCTATGCTACCCCCTTGGGTGGGGGGTTCCTTTTAAGAACTGATATCTGGTTGTTGTTTTTTGTATGCTTTTTTTTCTTTTTTTGTTCTTTAGATTTAAACCATGCAAATCTGTCTTCTACCTTAACATATTCTATGCTTCAAAAGCGAGTCTTATTGCTAATAAATTTTGAAAACATCAACAAGGATGAAAATCTGTTTTTTAACCATAACAAAATTTTCTGTTTAAGTAGGATTGTTCATACCGTTTGTCTTCTTTTTATTTTGTTCGATTAACAAAAATTAAAATGTTCCCATGGTATGATTTTTTTAAAACATCCGCCATATTATACTTATAGTCTTAATTAAAATTGTTATACCAACTGGTTTTAAGAATTTCTTTCCAATGTTCATTTGCAGCATTTCAACAATCAATATGAAATTACGATTGAGTATAAGTATTCAGTGGTTTGAAACCTTTTCAAAGGACTGTTTTTGGTTTGCAGGGCTCAGAGATTTGCTTATGTAAATGATGTATTAATAGACTTATCAACATTTTTCAGCTCTCTGGTCGTCTGTGTATTCTAATCTATAGAAGATTTTTCATAAAAGCTGCTAAATTTTCTCGAAAACCGTGAAAAGTTACAAAGAATTGTGAGTGTGCCAAAATTTTCAAAAAGTTGCTATTGGGCCAAAAGTTGCAAGAAAAAGTTGCAAGTCGCAATCGCAACTTCCTGAGGGGTGGGGGCAATTTATTGACCGCAAGACAAGTGGATTAGGAAGGAAATTGAAAGATTTACTGTGAGTGGAAGGCGTTATAATACAAGCTGTGCGGACCACAGGATTTTAATGGGTGACATAGTCACACACATAGTCCAGATCGCTCATCGGCTCTATAAGTCTAGGACAGACCTATTATTAGACGCTGGGGCAGATTCTACCTTCATCCATCTTCGTTTTCACTATGACCACGTTATCGCAAGGCTCGTAATTGCAATAGGTTTACGGCTGGGCGAATACGCTGTGACCTGAGAGGTCACATGGACGCTTAGGCTGTGACCAATGTAATCTAGATCAGTGATAAGTCAGTGATTATAATTGTACTCTAATTTAAATACAAACATAAAAAAATGAAGTACACTGCGAAGGTTTAAGTTGTAATTGCGTTGGTTTAACGTCCAACATCAGCACTATATAGGCTATATTGTGGATGGACCGCAAAACTGACGTCTGACAAGTTTACGTGCTGCCAAACATGAGACAAGGCGGGGATACAATGACTCCTGTCTCAATTGGTCACAAAAATGAACTACTCCAGTAGAGTTATTGTAACTCATACTTAACTCTTATTTTGTTAATAGAAAAAGTTATAATCTGGTTAGTTTTCAGTCCCCAAAGTGACCCTAAGAATCATAATAATACAGGAATATAATAAGTGCACCTTTTGAGATTCAAGGCTCGGACTTCCTACTTGTCATTTCAAAGCACTACTGACTGGACCATGCGCCTCCTGACATTGTCTTTACACTCTTGTACCCAACATAATGGTCGCCAGGGATATAGAAATACGGTGAGAGATAGAGAGCAAATGAGAGAGGTAGAGGGAGGCAGGGTATTGGATGTAAGATAGTATTTTTTAAACGGTGAAAGATGTACTTTCATATCACTACAGTTTGAATAATCATATATTATTCCACATGGCAATGGATATCCGAGGATACAAAAGATTGTGGAACAAAACCGTTAGATCAAGACAGCTCAAATTCTTTGGGGAAATATACCGATCAGGTGGACCATAAAAGGCGTAGTATTTGAATGTGATGCAATGAAAAGCAGAGAAATACAAAATACACACACAGAGTGAAAAGTTACACACCGATAAAAGGAACCTTAATCAATACAGGGTTCTGCGATTCATGTGGAGATAATGGGTGACAATCACGCCCTTGAGGTATCGGGTATTCTCAGCGCTCATTGGTTCCGTAAGTCTCGGATAGAGATATGATTGGACCATGGGCGCCGGTGCAGATTCCCGAATCTATCGTCTGACTTTAGGCTATGGACCCCCTTATCACAGTCATGGTCTCTAATGTTTTCAGCAAGACATCTGATATCAGAAGGAATGAGTTGAGTTGGGTTAACGTCCAACATCATATATTATATTTGTATAATTATGTACGTTGCAAAAACGGGATCCATAGCGAAGATGGAGACGATACTAAGGGAGTGCACCGCCGTCCAATCATAGCGTCATCCAAGACATGCAGAGCCAATGAGAGAGATCACAAAACCTAACGGTCTTCCATATTCATCGTGTGGGTCTCAAAGCCTGTGTTATATTCAACAGTGCCTCGTTTTTATGTCAGCTTTTTATACATGAATTATATCTGCTTTTAATAGTGAGCCCTAGTACAATGTTGTTGTTTCTTCTTTTTTTGTTTCCGGGGGGGGGGGGGGGGGGTTAAGACTCTGAAAATACGTCTGGGTGTGAGAGGTCAGATTATGATCGCTCTGGTTTATGTTAAACTCGTGGGAATTCAGGTGATGAACAATAGACAGTATTGCATCAAGTACAGATAGTGTGAGGGTCGTATGCAGTTCGGCTTCCTTGAAAGAAGACGGACCATAATCTGGAGAGGTGTTGCTAGTTTTTGGGATTAGTTAGACACGCTCTACCACTGTCACAGCAGTTGAGATATCAAAAGATCTCCTGATCGTGGGAGCTTTGGTCAGCACGTCAATTAAACAACTTTTCGGATTAAAATGTCCAGGTGTGGTGTGAGGTGACTAATGTTGGTTTAGTCAGAGTGTCTTCTTACTACCCGTGAGATTCTCAGGGCAATGATCCACGAGCATTGTTAATGGCCGCGATAAACTCACAACGTCTCGTATTCTGTAAACAATTATTCATTTAGTATGTTTCAGTCCAATCCCATCTCCCATGCCTAATTCCATTATTTACTTATTTGATTTCCCCCTCTACCTCTCGCCACCACTGTCTAGGCTATGATTGGACAGCAGTGCATACCCTCTTAGTATCGTCCTCGTCTTTGCTATGGATCCCAATTTCGCGAGGCATACAATAATTGGCAACATACATAGGTATTTTTAGATTCCCTGCACTCGCTTCTATTCATTCTGATATCAGATGTCTTACTTAAAACTTTAGAGACCATGTGACCTTTATGTTTGTGTGTCTGTCTATCTGTCTGCTAATCTATATCTGTCTGTCTGCGCGCGCGTAGGTGTGTAGGTATCTATGTCTATCTCTGGGAAGAGGGGAGGGGGGAACTTGCCCATGTGGTAGAGCGGTGGTCCCTAAATAGGAAGATTCCTGGTTTAAAACCCACGGTCGGTTAAACATATATTCGATTAAAATAATACCGCAGGTTGACACACAGAGGCATGATAGGCGAGCCTTGTCCCTCTAGATCTATGCTCTTGGCGGCTGGGGGTGAGTGCTAACAGCTTAGTCAGTGCTCTGAAATGACAGTACATGTGTATAGGATACTTAGGGAATCCTAGGGGGCGTAAAACTGATCATGGAATAGTTTTCAATTAACGTGTTCGCTGTAAATCAGTTAGAAAAAAAAATAAGATTTTATATCTTAGATAATCCTAGGGGGTGTAAAACTGATCATGGAATAGTTTTTAATTAGCGTGTTTGCTGTAAATCAGTTGGAAAAAAAAAGAATTTATAATATGTTATATGAAAATAATGATACAAATTATTTTCCTTAATGTCTTTTAAGAGTCTTACTTGAACTGCTAAAAAGATTGAATTATAGATACAAAGAATACAAGAACAAAAAGAAGAAGAAAAAAGTAGGTAGATTAGAATAGATTGGTTGTTGAATTGGTTTAATGTCGAACATCAGCACTATATAGGCTATATTGTGGACTGACCCTAAGACTGACGTCTGACAGTTTTATGTGCTCTGTCTTAGCCGATCACATTAAACCGACCCAACTAGTAGGGAGTGATATCGCTAGGGCTCGAACCACGGACCTTTCGTGCCCCCCTTAGAATAGGTTGGAGACGTGGTCAATTGACCAGTCTGTGAATTGTTATTCTAACAAACGGTGGTACAGTGTGCCCAGATTGGTATTCATGGTGACTGGTCAACCAGTCTTTTGGACTCCAAAGTGTCTCGGTCGTGCTCTTCTTTCAATAGCGCATCGTCGCCTAAGTTCTCCATCACTCTCTAAGTCTAATGCGTCAAGGAGGCGACAGAAGACAACAGTGAATGAAAACACCAAAATAGAGTACTGATCAAGTCAGTTTGAAGCGACACCTTGTATCAGGCTGGCGACAACCTGGGCGACTTTTATCCTGAAAGCTCGAACCCAGATGGGCCAGATGTGATTGAACGAAGAGTGAATTAACAATTTTAAAACTTGTTTCTACTATGATCAATATTTTGTACTATTGTTTTTAAAAAAACGTTGACGAATAGTAACTCGAAAAACCATTTTCTTTTAAGAACTGATATCTGGTTGTTGTTTTTGTATTTTTTGTTTTGTTTTTAGATTAAAACCACGCAAATCTGCCTTCTATTTTAACATGTTCTATGCTTCAAAAGTGAGTTTTATTGTTTGTATCAGGCTGGCGACAACCTGGGCGACTTTTATCCTGAAAGCTCGAACCCAGATGGGCCAGATGTGATTGAACGAAGAGTGCATCAACAATTTTAAAACTTGTTTCTACTATGATCAATATTTTGTACTATTGTTTTAGAAAAAAAACGTTGACGAATAGTAACTCGAAAAACCATTTCCTTTTAAGAACTGATATCTGGTTGTTGTTTTTGTGTGTGTGTGTGTGTTTTTTTTGTTTTTTTTTGTTTTTTTTGTTTTTTTTAATTTGAACCATTCAACATGTTCTATGCTTCAAAAGTGAGTTTTATTGAAGACATAATAACTGATAAATTTTGAAAACATTAACAGGGCCGACAATCAGTTCTTTATCCATAAAAAATGCTCTGTTTGGGTAGAACTGTTCATACCGTTCGTCTTCTTTTTATTTTGTTTGATTAACAAAAATTAGAACAATCCAAAGTATGATTCTTTAAAACATGTACCATATTATATTTGTAATATTAATAATAAAAATGTTATATCTATGACTTTAAGAATGTCTTTCCAATGTTCATTTACAGCATTTCAACAATCAATATGAAATTACGATTGTGTTATGTGCTTGATTGAAGAATAGACATAGTCTTTCCTGTCCGTTTTCCCTCAAGGACCTTAACATATTTTTCACATGAGTTTTCATAATTTATCAGCCATTCAACAGAAACAAAGTAGAAACTAACTTACTTAATATGCCCTGAAATTTCATCAAAGTACATGGCCAATCAAGTGTTTGTTTACTCATTTTTCTAGTTCACATCTTAAATACAATAATCATAATTATGTTGATTGTCTTTTCTAATGAACAAAAGCAAGTTAAATGTGAATATGCATACTAATCTCAGTACATGAAATTGATATAGATAATAGATTAATTCTGCTTTGCCCAAGTACACCCTTTTCTCTCTCTCTCTCTCTCTCTCTCTCTCTCTCTCTCTCTCTCTCTCTCTCTCTCTCACTCATTCTCTTTATGTCCTTCTAATTGGTCTATTTTCCGCATGTCTGCGAAAATGCTACTGTGCGCCGTAGCACAAAGCCCCGCCCCGAATCGCTTGGCCCAACTTTGGCGCCTACTTAGCCAATCATGCAGCTTCATGGGCATTGGGACTCCGCCCACTTTATTTTCATTGAGTGTAAATTTTCTTCGCAGCGACGACTTCTGTTACTTCCCTTGAAGGGACTTAACTAAATAAGGTATAAAAGGCGTGCGTCTGTAGAATCTGTGTTTCTTGCTGAAAATTTCACATCATCTACAGTGCTTGATAGAATTTTTTATACGATTTTCACCAAGGCAAAGTTTTGTATCTCGTGCAAACTATTATAGAAATAAGTTCATTAACTTCAGTGTCTATAAACGAGTCCAGTTGGAATATTGTGTGTGCAGTTTTTTTCAACCAGACAACGAGTGTTACCACTTTGATAACGTTCACCAGTGATTTTATATTCACCATGGCTCCGTATTTCCCAGGCGATTGTAAGTAGTTGTATTCATTTTTATCTTTTACTTGTTTGTATTCCAAAAAAAAAAATGTTTAATATGTGCCGACGACTGTTGTACTATTACCGATAGAAAAGATCAATGTTGTCTGAGGAATATCTAAAAAAATGACCTCTCTGGAGATATTTAGTGGCCTAAGCCATGATACTGCTCATACTCGTATTGCATGAAAAAAGACAATTATAATCTCTTTAATATCTCGTAGATGAATTTCAGAGCGACTGCGATAGAGAGTTATTTTCAACCAAAACTTACTCAAAAATAAATTTGGCATGTATCCCACGTCGTATAATTACTTCATGTCGCAATCCTAAATTAACAAGAAAAGGTATATTATTGTGCTTGTTATTGTCATTTTTCACAATCAGTTTACACTTTTCGCAAATGCACTTAAAACTTCAAAGGTTTCTTATCTCCCAAAATCATCTAGCTCAATTTAGACGGATTTAACATAAATGTATATTTAAATACATATATCATAATTCTATATTGGGAGAAAACAAAAACAACAACAAATTTAAAATAGAAATAATCTGTTTCTACCATTATGGGGATAACATTAATTTCCAAGATTAAGTTTATAACATCACCTAGATGACATGTTATATCATTATATATTAGCATTTGTTTTAACATCACCTAGATGACATGTTATATCATTATATATTAGCATTTGTTTATCTTCCGTTATATTTTTTTCAACAGATTAGGTTTATTTATTAAGAAAACTCGTCCAAACTTTTACTTAGTTATTGAAAGTAAAACATCCTATGGTAAACATTGATGCAGAAAGCATGATAGCAAAGACAACAGTGCTTGTTAGTTATTTATATAACAATTTTTCTTAAGAAGCATCTTACCGCAATTATGAATTTGGTTTATGTATTGGAAACGGTATAGAACATGATGCGCGCATTGTTGAGCCATAACTAATGCTCACGTAACACACACACACAAAATAACAGTAGTTGAGAGGTAGGGCAAAATCAGAGATGGTTATTAATAAAAAAAAAATATGTGGGCAAAATTCAGACCAATTGCACAGGGAAAAGTATTTTTTCCAATTGATTTCTATTAAAACAATACATAATAACGTTTTTCCCTAAAGCTTAGCACTGAAAAATTATATTGTTATTCATAAAAAAACAGATGTGCTGTAGTTAATCATATTGCGAAAAAATACACACAATAACCCTGCAGCTATTCATTTATCTAATCTTGTATTTGGGGAACTCTGTTTGAAATAAATAATTCTACCTTTGAAACCAGACAAATCCATGCAACTTGTTTGGTGGTTTAGATAAGTTTATGCGAAACTTTTTTGGTTGTTGGATTATATGTATATGTATGTATAAAGAATGCTAGAAATACCACAGTATGTTGGGTTTATCTTCAACTCATGTATTTCTAGTATCTAAGATGTTAATGAATACTTCTCTTATACGCTAGAGATGTTTAGACCTAATAAATGCATAGACATAAAATTTGATTCCTCACCCGATGTTAAATATTTTATATTATATCAAATCTGAGTTCAGCGCCTCTTTTATACCTTTTGGTTGTAGCTTCCCATTAGAGGGTAACAAATTATCGAGTATTTTAAGTGATTGTCCCCCTTGGTGTTAGTTTTGGCAAAAATCTGGCTGTTTCTGGTCAATATGGTGGTAGTTTTGCGGGGTGTAGTATGTTTTACCAAAATGTATATTTCTAGACTATTTTTGAAGGTGTAATGTCTTCCTTTTTTATCGTACAATGACGGTATCCTGAATTAACAAGAACAGGTATATTATAGTGGTTGTAATTGTCATTTTTTACAATCAGTTTACGCTTTTCTCAAACGCACTTTAAAGGTTTCTTATCTTCCAAAATCATCTCGCTCAATGTAGACGGATTTAACATAAATGTAAATTTAAATACATGTATCATACATTGTATTGCAGGTAGACAACAAAAACAAACACACATTTAAAATAGAAATGACCTGTTACTACCAGTGTGGGAATCAAATTAATTTTCAAGGGTAATTTAATAACATCATCTAGATGACATATGATATGATACAATTATACATATTAGATTTCCTTTTTCTTCGTTTAGATTTTGTCAACTGGTTAGTTTTCTTTTCTTTTTGTTTTAATGAAACATTTATAAACTTCTACCTAATTATTGAAAACACCTTATTGTAAATGTTGATGCATGTTTAAAAGATATAGCAAAGGCAACAGTGCTTTTTAGTCATTTATTTTTAAAAATTGTCTTTAGAAACATTTTACCACAATGGGTGAATTTGGAAATCATGTATTTGATCATTTTATGAAATATTAAGCGTGCATTATTGAGCCGTAACCAATGCTTATGTCACTAAAAAAAAAACAGTAGTTGAGAGTTGGGTTAAATACAGGCCAAGCGGATGGAGGAAACACAATCTGTTCAAATTGACTTCCATTAAAACAATACAAAATAGATTATGTTTTTTTCCTAAAATGTGGCAATAATTATATTGGATATTTATAAAAACAAATGGGCTTTAGTTATTCAAATTTTGACACATAATGTTAGAAGATAAATACATGCTTGTAACGCAGTGTATGGGTGGAAAACATTAAGAAAAGAAATCAACAAACACAATAACTCTGCAGCTATTCATTTATCAAGCGTGTATTTGGGAAACTCTCTTTGAAATAAATAAATCGAGCTATAAAACCACACAATTCCATCCAACTTATTTTGTGGATTGGATACATTTATGCGAAACTTTTTTGGTTGTTGGATTATATGTACAAGTATTTATACAGAATGCTGGAAATACTATAGTATGTTGGGTTTATCTTCAACTCATGTATTTCAACTATCTAAGATGTTGCTGAATACTTCTCTTATACTGTATATATGTCCAGAGGTAGTATTTTTTTAACATTTTAGAAAAGAGCAAAAATCAACGTGTCCCTCTAAAAAGATATTCTTAGTAAATGTGTAGTTCTGTTTTTATTTCAGCAACTATTTTGTATCTTTCACTTAAATCTACAGCTTTTCGTTAAAAATAGGAAAAAACAAATTAAATTAATGTTTTTCATTGTTTCACAATCTTTTTCTAAGTCCACTGTGTCTTAGCTATTTAGTAAGAATAGATTTTATATATCATAAAACATCTTAAACGGATTCATGAAGCTGTCCAGAAAAAATAGGTTCGTAAGCATACATGTAATTGTATTATCTTTTGAGGAGTTTTATTGCCACGGGCCTTTCCAAAAGCTATCAATATAAGTATTCTTTGTTTTACTCATCAAAGGGGCCGTATATTAATAGTTTTATATGCATGAAAAAGTGCATTTTGTTTAGTGAAGCAATGGTTAATTATTCAGTGATTTATAGCATCGCTTATCCAATCTATCTACGTTCCATTGTTATATGAATGGATACAGAATATTCATATAATTTACAAAATATTATTTAAATCATTTACTGTCATAGAAATGTGTTCATTCATGGGCTAGATTAGAATACGATGAAGACGCAACTTTAAGTCTTATATTTACTGGACCCGACGTGTTCAGGTGTGTTTTAATATGCCAATATAGCCTGTCATGCTCTTGGAATTAGAAATAAATCATAAGAAAACTCTATAAAATCATATTTACAACCACTGAAACCAATTTAAAATTGCTTGGAAATTTCCGATTCAATGCTACTCTGGAGACCATTATAACTATTCAGATTTAATAGTAGGTTTAGATCTATTATCAAAATAATTTTATATAGAGGAAAATGTTCAAAAGTAAATTGGATCTTCAAATAGCTTAATTCTTACCCTTGAGTTCTGAGCTCAAAGAGTGTCCGATATTCAACGCTTTATTCACTGCCACATAAAGGGTGTCTCACGAAACCCAGGAGATAACTAAACAAATGCTTTTCACTTTTGTCCCAAATATCCTGCAATTAAATTCCTTTCAAATCTAGCTGAAATTTAAGAAAATTTGACTATAAACTTTAACTCCTATTTTGTTTTGTTTCAGATTTACCAGCTTACGCGGTGGCCCCTTCCATCGGTGACGGGAACAAAAACAACAAATACGCCCTCCTGCCTACTCCAAGATGTCCCAGGAAGACTGATAGGCAGCAAAATGGGGTCCGCCATCACAGACGCCGAAATGCTGAGCAAACCAATCCAAGCCTCCATGGTTTAAATGTTCAAGCTCCTGAATTCATACCTGGTGCCAATCCTGCAATGGGAAACTTTGAGCAAAACTGTTCCAGCCTCCATTACAATCAGTGGAATCCTTTGGTGAACAACAGGCCATGTAATACTTTATCTCACTTTCCAACCATAAACCCGGGACCATGGACCCTAGCCACCGCCAACTTCTGGGTAAACCCTGAGCCCATGAGTCTTTTCCAGCAAAGCACGTCGCTTGCAGCCACGGAGATAAATCCCCAAGCACAGATCCAGGCACAGCAGGACTTTGGCATGGACGGTCGTGGAGATGAGCAGGTTCCAAATGAGCAAATGTTAGAGACAATCGCAAAAATGATTGTAAACTTGGAATTATCAGGAATGGTTATGGAAACCCACCAAGGCAGAGAACTAGATGGCAATGATGCAAATCAAGATGTGTGCAATGATATCTTTCTGTCTGAATCTCAGCATCTAGATGTCCATGGCATTCAGCCATGTTTCCGTGAGTGTACAACGTGTAACATGCTGGCATATACTGCAGATCCTCTTGGTTGCAAAGATAAGTGGAATCAGGTGGTCAATAAAGAAAGATCCTATGGGAGACAACTCTAGATTTTGATTTATACGATTGAAATATTTGTAATGAGTGTACTTAACTCATTTGACAGGAACATTAGCTTTTCAACTACAATTATTTAATTTTGGTTTTTCTTAGACGTGCATTTCTTCGTTAGGGAATGGGAAATGAGAGTTCACAAAATGTTAATCTGGTACAAGATGCCGCTATGGCGTTTCTGCTTGTTGAATATCTCTCCTATATTCCAACAAAATGGAAATAACTTTTTTCTTCATTAAATTTTCATTATCTTACGGAAGTATGAATTTACTTTTCTCCTAAATTGTATTTCACCTCGAAAAAAATTCTCGTACATCATTTTTTACTAAACCATCTCACAGTAGCGTCAGTTTTTGCTTATATGATTATGCATTGGGGTTTCTCTTTTTAATTTTTTGAGACAAAGGTATTATTCTTTTCTTTTTTTTTTCAAGACAATAATATTTATTTTATTGGCCAACATGCAGAAATATCGACGCAGGTTTTTTTTCTGAGATTTTGCGCAATGCAAAGTTTTACTTTATCAAACTCAAAGCACATCATTCCTTGTTCTCTGTCATTTTGTTTAATCATTGATTTTCATGTAAGCTTGTGGGTAGTGCTTTTTATATTAATGATTGGATGGTATGATCAAACAAAATTATGTCTTTTTTATATCATAAATGTTTGTAAATGTATAGTATATTTTATGTAATTTAACTCCAGTTTAAGCAAACTATATTTAAAATACTTGCTAAAATTTTGATTTACAATGATATTAATATTGATTTCATACACAGTTTTTTTTTTTTTTTACTTTCTGAGATTTTGCGCAATGCAAAGTTTTACTTTATCCAACTCATAGCACACCGTTCCTTGTCCTCTATTTCATTTTCTTCAATCATTTTCATGTAAGCTTGCGGATAGTGCTTTTTTATATAAATGATTGGATGGTATGATAAAAAAATGATACTTTTTATTTATTTTTTTTCATATCATAAAGGTTCATAAATGTATAGTATTTTAGTGTAATTTAACTCCAGTTAAAAAAAACTATATCTAAGATACGTTATATCATTTTGCTTTACAATGACCTTAATATTGATTTCAAAAAGTTTTCTTAACTAGTCTAGAAAACTTTTCAATTGGTAATACATTTGAATATAATTATAGTCACATAGGCTATTATATATCCCACATAATACTCCCGCTTTTTATCTCAATTTTTATTATTAATTGCTAGATCTAACACAATATCTAATCTCAAAATGAAATCGTATCGCTGATAATATTAAAAAGTTAAAAATATATCTCGAATAGAAATCGTATCGCTTATAATGTTAAAATGTTAAAAATATATAAGCGGGAACAGTCGAGCAGAAAAAAAAGGGAGTTAAGACACCTGCGTAACAAACTGGAGTTAGATTTTTTTTATTACATTACTTTTTTTTTTTTACTAAACTCATATGACAGAATATTTTAAATTTGAGAAAAACAAATTGTGTGTTTTCTTGGATCTGCATGTATTGCATGTACTGCACTAAAATTGATGTATTCAACCCTTCATGCATTTTTTACAGAATATTTCCTGCATATATTGAATACTGTGTAGCAATTTTGGTACTTGGTTCTGATCAGACACATGGTGTGAATACTGTATTAAGTAGGCCTATAGTTTTTGGGTAGTTTTTGTTTCTTTTAATCTAAAAGGTTTATGACATACATATAATTGAAAACGTTTGCATACTCTTTTAAAACATTGGATGATTTAGTATTCATCACCAATAATCATACAAGACTTACAGGCATAGCTGGCACGCTACGCTAGCTTTGCGAATAATACGCCACCCACCCACCTTTTTATTATTATTATTATTATTATTATTATTATTATTATTATTATTATTATTATTATTATTATTATTATTATTATTATTATT
>RQTK01001596.1:0-14985 GCA_003991915.1 Elysia chlorotica
TGATTTTTGTAACATCCAACATGTTTTTACATGAAGTTTTCATTGAAAAATAAGACCTTATAGGTTGATTTCAAAATTGTCTTGGCAATTATAAATTTGAGCTAATGTCAAAGATTGAAGTTAAAACACATGCAATTTCTCAATGAAATTTCTTAATTGAATTTTGTTTTGCAATTATTAAAATATACAATTTTGTTTTGCAAAATAATATGAATATATACATTTGAAACCTTATAATTCGAACCACAAAAGTGTAAAAATTAGTAGACAGAACTGTACCATTTTCGAGAAACTGTGTTTATTATAGTTTCCTATTGTTTTCTTTCTATAGAAACCTCCCAACCCAGTTTCCAGTAAAGGCATGTCTTGGGCAGCAATGAGTGTTAAGTTATGTTTGACAGGTAGTACTTTGCATACCTGTTGGTGGTGGGAGCTTCCAAGCAAGAGAATTACACCAGAACAACTTTGAGTTAAGAGTCTGATTTTACTAGATCTAAACGGAGAAAATTATACCTATTTTCGGGCGAAATTCAGTTCATGAGAAATTGGAATGATCAGACTTTGTTTTGTGAGCTTTTCACTGTATAACAGCGCAGCTCCGTTTTGATTGTTGTGTAAAGCGTAGAATCATGTTTTAACTTTTCTGTGTTTGTTTGTGGGAAGGGATGAGGGGAGAGAAAGGATACATTTACACAAATACATAAATTTTGTATTAATTATGTCCTCATTGTTTGCTTTTCCCTCTTTGGGGGGTTACATTTTTTTTATTCGTTTTTTTGTTTGTTTGTTTTGGGTGGGAGGTTCTTTCTGCATTTCTGATCAAAATTGTATTTGTTTATAGCTGCACAGACTTACTGTTACCTCTTTTTAAATTCAGAAAGTGATATCCCATTCAAATCAAAATGTTTTATCCACATATGTTAAAATTAAAATTTCTATACTTGAAGAGCAATATTGTGATAATTTAAAAATTTTAATGGCACTTTTAATTTGTTTGTGTATGACTTTTATCTTGTCAATAATCTTACTAGAAGAATGTGTTATGGCTTAAATTTCAGATCGTTCAATATGTTGCTTTTTTGAAACCAATTATACCGGTATACACTTGTTATATATACACACACATGCTATTTCGCTATACACTCAGGAAGGTTCCATTTATCTTTATTTGTTTGTATTACTTTTAAAACCTTTATAATTATTGATATTAGTCTACCTTTACTGTGAACAAGATATTATATTTTGCTTTCAAGATTTGGCGATACTGGTCTAAAGATTTGCATTGTTTGAATTGAAGGAGAAGTTAGAGACCTCATTTTTGTATCCCTACACTGCTTGATCGAATTTTGGTGCAGAGTTTTTCTTGGATCTTTGAAAACTGGTATTCTCATTTTAGAAAAGTTATTGACTCTTGAATTGAAAAAAAAAATTGTTTGATGTGTTTGTTCTACAGGTTCGGTCAGTGTCAATTTAATGTGACTGACTGAAATAGTGTCATTGTTTCCCCGCATTGACTCTGTGTAGCAGCATGTAAACTTGTCAGACGTTAGTCTTGGGGCCTATCCACAATACAGTCTATATAGGGGCGTTGTTTATTTGAAAGTTACAGTTTTTATGTATGCGATAAAAATAAGAAAGAAAAATAGTTTTTACAAATCAATGCCTGTGATAGAGATTAAAAATGATTCTGAGACTGAATGTATAATTGCCCTTACACATATTTTAAGGTGTAACAGAAATAGATCTTTCTGTTTTACTTGTTTGACAATCTGAATCCCACATACACTTATCATAAATTTTTTTAGAGAATATAAACTGAATTTTGTTTGATTCCTAACGCAAACAACGGCATGGCATGCAGTCTTCTTTTGTAAGTCTGTAACATTTGATGTATAAATGCAGCACTTGTTGTATTCTTTATGTGCCTTTTACTTTTAGTAATTGATGTTACTTATTCATTTGAAAGATTTCTAAGCTTTGAAAATGCAACACTTCTCCTTCAAACTTATGATCTAGAATCTACTATGTGTCACATTTCTCTATTCATGTTATACTCTACAAGGTTATGAAATATGGAAAGCATTTTTATGACTTGCTGTTACAAATAGAAAGGCCTTTTTGTATACCATTAAATGTTTCTGAACCCTTATAAAGTCTATAAATTTGTTCACCTTCTTCAATTTTTTATTTTATTTGTTCATATTCTTTTTTTTAGGTAAGGTAAGAAATACTTTATTAACCTTTAGGGAAAGTGAAATGGTAGTGCCACTAATTATATTCATGACAATAGTGGATATAAAATAGATCAAGATTCTCTGCCTCTCGTCCCCATTGCTCTACATCCAGAATGTTGTAAATTTGTCACTATATTGTGGCATAAAATTCAAACATGAATTTTTTTTAAATCCATGATGTATTATGAGTAGAAAATGGGTCCAGTTTTTACACCAATTGTCAGCTGTAATATAGGGACATTTATATAAACTTATCTTATTTCTTTTTACGCATAAGAAAATAATACATGTAGTAACAAACAAAAAACCAACCACAAGAAAACACCCTAAAACCAACCAACACGGACAAGAACCAGAACCAAAAGTTGAACTCCCCTTTGTTGGAGGTAAGATAACACCCTGCCTCCTGCCACACACCGGTAGCACAGTTAGGACTCAATTAAAAAATTGAAAATCAATAAACTTGTTTTGTTAGCAAGAAATGGAAATGCTGCATTCTCTAAGTGTTGGTGGTAGCAAGGCCTGTGGCCCTGATGGCATAAGTGGAAAACTTTTGAAATGGTCCCCGTTTTCACTTTCCTCTTCAATAAATCTTTCTCTGAGCACGATATCCCGACTATTTGGAAAACATAAAAAAATTATCCCTGTTCCCAAAAAAATCAAGATCACGTGCAATAATGATCTATGGACCTGACATCCATTGTAATGAAGTGCATGGAGAAAATAGTGCTTAGTAAACTTCTCGCTGAGGTAAACGATCTCTTAGGCCCATTTCAATTTTCTTACAAGAGGTCGAGAAGTACAGAAGATGCAATTTTAATATTCCTAGACAAAATCTATAAGCATCTTGAAACATCCAGAAGTTATGCCAGAATTCTATTCGTAAATTTCTCGTCTGCCTGTAACAAACTTAAGTCACATCTTGTGATCAAGAAACTTTTAAACATGAATGTTAGTGTTGAACTCCAACGATGGATTTTGAAATTTCTTTCCTCACGACCCCAGTATGTTAGAATAAATGAGACCAATTCCTCAACACTTATTTTAAACCAAGGGGCCCCCACAAGGATGTGTTCTGTCTCCAGTACTTTACACGGCATACATTAATGACTGTACATCGATGTTTGATGATGTGCCCTTGATTAAATTTGCAGACGATACCACTATCGTCGGCCGAATTTCAAATGATGAAATTTCGAATTTCAAACAGATTTGTAGTCCATTACCACTGCTAGAACTAGAGATCTGTTTTTGGATGTGCCAGATGCTTTGGTATATGGCGAGGCAAGATGCTGCTTAAAACTTATAGCCTGTTTGTTGGAGATAGATCTAGATCTAGACTTTAGTTTTGAGAAATTCAGGGTTTCAGGGTTCAAAGGTTTAAAATGAGATGCGTAGTCTTGTTCATGATGTCAAGTGTATTTCTTTTCTTTAGAGAGAAATGTTCATGTGGATACAAATTATAAGTAATATTTTAATACAGTACATACATGATTTTAAAAAAATTATTTAAAAAGAAATTTCAACTTCATTTCTTCTATACAATGCACTTGTGATATGCACTGACATCCATGGGCTCAAAAGTTTTCTACTGTTAAAAGAAAAAATCTAAACAAAGGAAATCTTTCAAAAGAACCTGTACAGACATCAAAGAGTTACAACAAATCATACACGCCAAAACAGTCTTATTCCCACAATACAAAACGCTGACAGTGAAAATTTGTAGGTGGGTGCTAATCTCACCACATTCCCCAACAGAGTGCGCCCTTTGGGAGGAAGGAGAGTCAAGATAGGCAAAATTAATTTTTTCTGCATGATATTTGTGTTGCTATAAAGGAAATGGGCAGAGAGCTTGTCAATATAAATATTTGTATTTTGAGTGTGAGTGACAACAAAGATGGAAAAAATTGGATTTCATCAAGCATGTGGATAATAAAGCAAATAACGCCATTAGAGATACATATGTAGCATTATCAGTTGCATGCACTGTCTGTGTGTTGTGCAATTATTCTTGAAAAAAAAGGACTCGAGAAAATTGAAAAGCGTTTGAAAGACTCGTTTGCACCATAACAATAGTGCGTGCTTGGACAGTGGTTGTGTTCTTGCCACCAGGTACACTCCACCACGCTGTGCACGCCACAATCCACCATCCACTTTTTCACGCCCATGGGCACATACCAGATCAGACTGTCTCCAAACCTGGGAGAAAACAACAACGATGAAATGAAGAAAATGATTGTTACGGTGCAAACGAGTCTTTCAAACGCTTGTGAATTTTGTTGAGTAATTTTTTTCAAGAATATTTGTGCAGCACATTGGCAGTGCACCCAAGCCCAGGAAGCAAGGTCTAGTCCACGAGTGCACGCTCTTGTGCGACATTTTTGAAAATGTGTATACTGGCTTATGCCTGTGGCACTTTCCTGTTCCTATTTCTGTGATACCGTGGTGCCAATTTTTCACATATTCACGGATTTTAAGTAAAAAAATAAGTTAGCAGGTCTGAGTTCAGTATGTCAAGGGAATATGTTTGGGGATTGTATTTAAACGTATAAGTTAACTAAAAGAAAGTATTGATCCAGTTGGTATCATTGTGTGATACTTTTGCAGCTTCGTTTTATGATATTTGAACTTGAAATAAGCTTTCCTCCACTCCTAGCTTTGCTGTGATAAAAAATAAAAGGTTTGATATGATTACATGTACTGTTTTTTAAATGAGTGGTAGGGGGTAGTAAATAGAAGAGTGAAACAAAGAGACATTGCAAATGCGCTTGACATTTCAAAAGAACGAGTTCATCACATTATCACAGTCCACCTTGGTTACAGGAAAGTCTCGGCAAGATGGGTACCGAGACAGCTCACTGTGGAAATGAAGGCACAGAGGAAAACGATCTGTACACAACTGTTGGAAAGATTCACTCATGACGGCGAGCGTTTTCTGCGGAGCATCATCACTGGTGACGAGTCTTGTGTGCATCACTATGACCCAGAGAGCAAGATGCAGTCTATGCAGTACCGACACAAGAACTCTCCAGCCCCGAAGAAGTTCAAAGTCGTCGCATCAGCTCGAAAGGTTTTGCTGACAATATTCTGGGACATGGAAGGTATCGTCCATATTGAGTTTTTGGAGCAAGGCACAACAATAAATTCAGAGAGATATGTGTCAACTCTGCGTGCATTGACGGCCGACTCAGACGGGTTCGACAGGACAAAGTCAAAGACGTTGTCATCCAGCACGATAATGCTCGGCCACACACCAGTCGCCAAACCCAGTGCGCTTTACAGCAGTTGGAACTTCCTACCATACCACATCCGACATACAGTCCTGATTTGGCCCCGTCTGACTTTTTCTTATTTCCTTTGCTGAAGAAACATCTCAAAGGAAATCACTATGAAACCGATGCTGAGTTGAGGCGTATGTTCGCTCTTGGTGCCGATCCCAGACACCAGAATTCTTCGCCGACGGTATGCGAAAACTTGTACAACGCTGGCGCCTCTGTTTTGAACGCGATGGTGACTATGTTGAAAAATGATAGTTCATCAGATAGGGGAGACTCTAAGCTTTCATTTGATGTGTAACTTGCTTCTGTAGTCCTTCAAATAAAAAAGTTATTCAAAAACGGCCCTTATTTATCAGCCTTTGACCCAGGATCTTCAGTAGTCGTAATAAAGCAAGTAAGGCCATTAGAGATACATATGTAGCATTATCAGTTGGGTGCACTGCCAATGTGCTGCACAAATATTCTTGAAAAAAATTACTCAACAAAATTCACAAGCGTTTGAAAGACTCGTTTGCACCGTAACAATCATTTTCTTGTTGCTGTTGTTGTTGTTTTCTCCCAGGTTTGGAGACAGTCTGATCTGGTATGTGCCCATGGGCGTGAAAAAGTGGATGGTGGATTGTGGCGTGCACAGCGTGGTGGAGTGTACCTGGTGGCAAGAACACAACCACTGTCCAAGCACGCACTCAGAGTCGGACTTCAAGTTTGTGTGCACGCCCGCACAGCACTGGAGCAAGCGCTCGCTCACGGATGATAACAAGGTAGAGCACCTTCACCGTCTCGCACTAGTCGTAGCCCAGGAAGCAAGGTCTAGTCCACGAGTGCACGCTCTTGTGCGACATTTTTGAAAATGTGTATACTGGCTTATGCCTGTGGCACTTTCCTGTTTCTGTGATACCGTGGTGCCAATTTTTCACATATTTATGGATTTTTAGTAAAAAAATAAGTTAGCAGGTTTGAGTTCAGTGAAAGTATGTCAAGGGATTATGTCTGGTGATTGTATTTAAACGTATAAGTTAACTAAAAAAAAAGTATTGATCCAGTTGGTATCATTGTGTGATACTTTTGCAGCTTTTATGATATTTGAACTTGAAATGAGCTTTCCTCCACTCCTAGCTTTGCTGTGATAAAAAATAAAATATTTGATATGATTACATGTACTGTTTTTTAAATGAGTGTTAGGGGGTAGTACACAAAGAGTGATGCAATGACATGCTGGCATAAACAAAAAGCAATGTCCTAAAGTATATATTTAAGGTGAAAAAACTGTACTCCTTTATTGAACCAAAGGCTACTTATACTAAGTACTTACTAGTCCCTCTGTCTCTGTTTCTCATCCCCTCAGACCCTGTGGTGCAGCTGGTGTGTGCGAGGACCGAGGCACAGCTTTTTCTTCGCGGGAGACACGGGCTACTGCCCAGCCTTCGAGACCATCGGATCACACTATGGCCCCTTCACCCTGGCTACCATCCCTATAGGGGCCTACATGCCCAGGTAGGCTTAGCTTGATCAACTACCAGTAAGGGCCGCCTTTGTCCCTCTCACCTGTCATATACAGAAGTATACAACTGTTGAGTTTTTTTAAACTTGAATCGTCATGCATGCTGTAAGTGCGCAGTAAAAGTGATTTAAATGTCCGCTCTATTCACCTTCTGTCCATCCTTGTTGCAAGTCTTAGGTTATCAAATTATCATTGAGTCATGTCAGCTTTATAGTCACGCAAATCTCATTTCTAAAACTCTAAATTTCAGTGTTTATGTATTGAGACATGAACCAACTGAGGCGACGATTGCTACTTGCGAAAACCAAAGGGTCAGTAAGAATAGAATCGTCTCAATGAGAAAAGCAATTATTTTTTTAAACAATGTTAAATGACTTGTTCTACCAGAGTGCTTGATATCGTGAGAAGTTCATCTAGCATTGTTATCTCCCCTTCGTACTAACTTTAGGAATGGTCGAGTTTTACATTATTCAACATCTGTAAATACATTGTGTAACGTGGATTGTTGGGGTGATGCACAGTCTATGTTGTAGAGCCCAGCTATCGGTTATAAAATTATATATTGTAACGGGGCTTCAGACAATGATCCAACATCCACTGGCTCAACACAAATAATAAAGTTAACTCCTTCTTGTAGAAATATTGAAGAATAACTTTATTAACTATAAACACGTCTAGGTTATTGAAAATATTATAATGAAATCTCGACAGATTAATAAATTCCACAACTGCAATAGCAATCCGTAATGTAACACAACGGCTTCTAATAATAGTAACAAAAGCGCTCAGACTCTCAGACTGACTGACTACTACTCACTAAACTCTACAGCTCACCCGTACAAGCCTTTTATACCGATTTGTAACCCAGAAGATTCGAGTTCTCGATATTTCTAGCATGTACTACCATCATCTAGAAATTGCGAGACTACAAGGGACATTACTCCAGTTGACTAGAAATCTTAGATTGTAAACAAGCCGACACTGAAAAACAAGTTGTTTACCAGATTGACAGATTTCTCGAATGTTCTTCACAACCGGGGCAGACAAGGTAGGAAAACAAACTAACAATGCATAGATTTAATCTAGAATGATCTTCACAACCGGGGCAGACAAGGTCAGAGAACAAACTAACAACGCATAGACTAGATCTAGATCTAGATCTATCTCCAGTCTTCTCGTCTTCTCTCTATCCATCTCTATCTCTCTCATCCCCCGTTCCTCTCTCTATAGCTTTCTTCAAACAAACAAACACAAACTTGTCACACACATTATATATAAACCGATAGATTTTAAAAATAATGTTAAATGACTTGTTCTACCAGAGTGCTTGATATCGTGAGAAGTTCATCTAGCATTGTTATCTCCCCTTCGTACTAACTTTATTATTTGAAATGAGTGAGCATTTAGTCAAGTTTTGTTATAAAGAGATTTCATTTTGTGAAACTGGAAAAATATCTGCACCCGATTCATTCTTTTGCTTTACAATTATGTTATTGAACTTGTCAAGTTATGACAAGGATAAATTTTAAAGTATTGATAACCCTTTCAGCTCATATGAGACTTTAGAAAAAAATTAAAATTAAACTTGAGTTGGGTCTAATGATCAATTGTTGGCAGCTGAGCCTTTCAAACAAAATGGTTTCTTTGCTGAAATTTTTCAGAGTAGTATCTGGCTATAGAAACGTACTGTGTATCTGGCTATAGAAACATACTGTATATCTGGCTACAGAAACGTACTGTATGGAAGTACAAGATACCTTCAGCTTAATCTTGTAATGAAGAGACTGCAAGAAAACATATATTTTATCATTTGAGAGCCTGACATCCACAATATTGTTTATAGTGTGCAATCTTCAAGTTAGTCGTGATTACTGGATTCCACCCAGAGCCACGCAGAGCCGAGTGCACACAGACCCGGAGGACGGTATTAAAGTACACAGGGACGTCAGAGCAGAGACATCCATCGGAATCCACTGGGGGACGTTCCACAACTTGTCCAAGGAGGTTTGTTGCTTTTTGGTCTCAGCGACCTATCTAGGGGACTGGTCTTCAAGACCAACACCTGAAATGTGTAATTGCTGCCCAACCAGTAAAGGTTGAGGCTGTCTGATGCAAGTTCCTGGTGGTAATTTTCTGGTACAGCAAACAGAGTTAGGGACAGACAACTCTGTATGGGGAGGGGGGGGGGCAACTGGCTTATGTGGTAGAGCATTGGTCTCCAGATCAGAAGATCCTCAGTTCAAATCCCAAATCCCATGATTGGTCAAAATTGTTTTTCTCCAATTTTGTGTCCTACTGGTTGGGTCGGTATAAATTTCTTGTGACCAGGTCGTAAATTTATCTGATGTCATTGTCAGTCTTTGGGCCTGTCCACAATATAAATATAATTTGTATAGAACTGCCATTTGACGTCATGCAACAAAACAAATCTGACTTTTACCATCATGTCTTCCCAAAGATATTTGAACTTAGTGAAGTTTATTTTTGTAGAAGTAAAACATTGCTAGGTAGCTATCATGATCCTAAAATACAATAGAGATTTAAGTACCACAAAAAAAGGTTGTAAATGTATTTAGATGCAAAAGCAAATGATTTAATGTCGTTTATGAATCATTTTTTGTTTAGAGTGACAAATTATTTAAGCTTTACTAAATTTACTTTGTTTACAATTGCCAGTTTTACCTGGAGCCGCGGGAGAAGCTGAGAGAGTTGTTGGAGCAGCAAGGAATGTCGCCCACGTCTTTCATCACCACAAAGCACGGAGAAATAGTCTTGATAGGAGCCAGCAACGATAAGACGTGACATTGAACATGTAATACGCCCATGCTTTCACTCCCTTAATTTCTCCTCATGCCATGCGAATTGCAACGCTCTGAGATTTCTGTTAATCCTTGGACTACTACGAGGGAACGGTGAACTTATAAACCATGAGCTTTCTCTCCTGATATTGCAATCCAGCCAGCAACGATAAGACGTGACATTGAACATGTAATACGCCCATGCTTTCACTCCCTTAATTTTTCCTCATGTCATGCGAATTGCAACGCTCTGAGATTTCTGTTAATCCTCGGACTACTACGAGGGAACGGTGAACTTGTAAACCACGAGCTTTCTCTCCTGATATTGCAATCGCCGGTGATTTCAAAGAATGCAATTGTGCAGGCAATCTGCAGGAACACATTATTTTAGGGAATTGTGTATGTAAATGTTTCTATTGAACACTTTGGTGATTATGCTTAAAATGTTGTTAAGCGCTTTGAGCTTTGCGAAGGGAAAGCGCTCAATAAATAAATATTATTATTATTATTATTAAAATTTGGTGAAAATTTTGAACTTATAAACCATGAGCTTTCTCTCCTGATTTCTGTTAATCCTTGGACTACTAAGAGGGAACTGTGAACTTATAAACCACAAGCTTTCTCTCCTGATATTGCAATCGCCGGTGATTTCAAAGAATGCAATTGTGCAGGCAATCTGCAGGAACACATTGTTCTAAATATCAAAGCAAATAATTGTCCTGTCTGCTTGTCTGTCTATCTGTCTCTTTCTCTCTCAAGGTATGTATGGAAAAGGTAGAGGTAAAGTAGGAGATTCTACCCTCACCTGCTTTAATTTGTTCTTACACAAAAGTAAGTTTTGTTTTATGAAGTTTTTAAATGTTAGCGATGCCTGTGTTGACAAGACGTTGGAATTGAAAGAAAAAGTTTTTGCTTCATGTCTCAAACTAAGAATTCCAGCTATTTAGTTCTTTCCCCTGGCAGCTACACAGATTAATAATAACAACAATTTTATTTTCATTTTGAAGTCTTCTGTTGTGCCTCTATACAAATTCTCATTTACCAGCAACATTCTATCAACATAGTAATTTAGTACTGTAAATTGTGCTTTCAAGAATACTAGTGAATGAATGCAAATGTTAGTTCTTGGTTGTAATTAGACTGTTTTTTGGCCATCTTCAATGTATACACAATTAGGATAAGATCATTAAAAAGATGCGCTAAAAATAAAGAGGAAAACTGGTGTATATGATGTAAATCCTGATCACATTGTTTGTGTGAACAAAATATATAAAACCATCAGCCCCTTTTCTTTGTTTATGTCACCATTGGCATTGATTTTGTATTTCCCTTTTCTTTTATTCTGGTGAATTTTTTTTTCTTTACCAGGAATCTCCAACCTGTCTATGTCATCTGGCTGTGATTTTAACATTATTGTTGCAATATACTTTTACATTTATTCAAAATAAATATGTTTTACTAGTTCTAATCATTTGGTTTTGTTCAGATTGTTAATTTTCCACATCAGAAGCTAAGATTCAGTTGAGTTCCCTAGACACACTTCTGACATTTTTACAGCCTGCAAAGACAGAGCAGGGATAAGAGAACTTTAGGCTCAACCAGTCACACACACAGAGCAGGGATAAGAGAACTTTAGGCTCAACCAGTCACACACAGAGCAGGGATAAGAGAACTTTAGGCTCAACCAGCCACACACAGAGCAGGGATAAGAGAACTTTAGGCTCAACCAGTCACACACAGAGCAGGGATAAGAGAACTTTAGGCTCAACCAGTCACACACAGAGCAGGGATAAGAGAACTTTAGGCTCAACCAGTCACACACAGAGCAGGGATAAGAGAACTTTAGGCTCAACCAGTCACACACAGAGCAGGGATAAGAGAACTTTAGGCTCAACCAGTCACAGAGCAGGGATAAGAGAACTTTAGGCTCAACCAGTCACACACAGAGCAGGGATAAGAGAACTTTAGGCTCAACCAGCCACACACAGAGCAGGGATAAGAGAACTTTAGGCTCAACCAGTCACACACAGAGCAGGGATAAGAGAACTTTAGGCTCAACCAGTCACAGAGCAGGGATAAGAGAACTTTAGGCTCAACCAGTCACACACAGAGCAGGGATAAGAGAACTTTAGGCTCAACCAGTCACACACAGAGCAGGGATAAGAGAACTTTAGGCTCAACCAGTCACACACAGAGCAGGGATAAGAGAACTTTAGGCTCAACCAGTCACACACAGAGCAGGGATAAGAGAACTTTAGGCTCAACCAGTCACACACAGAGCAGGGATAAGAGAACTTTAGGCTCAACCAGTCACACACAGAGCAGGGATAAGAGAACTTTAGGCTCAACCAGTCACACACAGAGCAGGGATAAGAGAACTTTAGGCTCAACCAGTCACACACAGAGCAGGGATAAGAGAACTTTAGGCTCAACCAGTCACACACAGAGCAGGGATAAGAGAACTTTAGGCTCAACCAGTCACACACAGAGCAGGGATAAGAGAACTTTAGGCTCAACCAGTCACACACAGAGCAGGGATAAGAGAACTTTAGGCTCAACCAGTCACACACAGAGCAGGGATAAGAGAACTTTAGGCTCAACCAGTCACACACAGAGCAGGGATAAGAGAACTTTAGGCTCAACCAGTCACACACAGAGCAGGGATAAGAGAACTTTAGGCTCAACCAGTCACACACAGAGCAGGGATAAGAGAACTTTAGGCTCAACCAGTCACACACAGAGCAGGGATAAGAGAACTTTAGGCTCAACCAGTCACACACAGAGCAGGGATAAGAGAACTTTAGGCTCAACCAGTCACACACAGAGCAGGGATAAGAGAACTTTAGGCTCAACCAGTCACACACAGAGCAGGGATAAGAGAACTTTAGGCTCAACCAGTCACACACAGAGCAGGGATAAGAGAACTTTAGGCTCAACCAGTCACACACAGAGCAGGGATAAGAGAACTTTAGGCTCAACCAGTCACACACAGAGCAGGGATAAGAGAACTTTAGGCTCAACCAGTCACACACAGAGCAGGGATAAGAGAACTTTAGGCTCAACCAGTCACACACAGAGCAGGGATAAGAGAACTTTAGGCTCAACCAGTCACACACAGAGCAGGGATAAGAGAACTTTAGGCTCAACCAGTCACACACAGAGCAGGGATAAGAGAACTTTAGGCTCAACCAGTCACACACAGAGCAGGGATAAGAGAACTTTAGGCTCAACCAGTCACACACAGAGCAGGGATAAGAGAACTTTAGGCTCAACCAGTCACACACAGAGCAGGGATAAGAGAACTTTAGGCTCAACCAGTCACACACAGAGCAGGGATAAGAGAACTTTAGGCTCAACCAGTCACACACAGAGCAGGGATAAGAGAACTTTAGGCTCAACCAGTCACACACAGAGCAGGGATAAGAGAACTTTAGGCTCAACCAGTCACACACAGAGCAGGGATAAGAGAACTTTAGGCTCAACCAGTCACACACAGAGCAGGGATAAGAGAACTTTAGGCTCAACCAGTCACACACAGAGCAGGGATAAGAGAACTTTAGGCTCAACCAGTCACACACAGAGCAGGGATAAGAGAACTTTAGGCTCAACCAGTCACACACAGAGCAGGGATAAGAGAACTTTAGGCTCAACCAGTCACACACAGAGCAGGGATAAGAGAACTTTAGGCTCAACCAGTCACACACAGAGCAGGGATAAGAGAACTTTAGGCTCAACCAGTCACACACAGAGCAGGGATAAGAGAACTTTAGGCTCAACCAGTCACACACAGAGCAGGGATAAGAGAACTTTAGGCTCAACCAGTCACACACAGAGCAGGGATAAGAGAACTTTAGGCTCAACCAGTCACACACAGAGCAGGGATAAGAGAACTTTAGGCTCAACCAGTCACACACAGAGCAGGGATAAGAGAACTTTAGGCTCAACCAGTCACACACAGAGCAGGGATAAGAGAACTTTAGGCTCAACCAGTCACACACAGAGCAGGGATAAGAGAACTTTAGGCTCAACCAGTCACACACAGAGCAGGGATAAGAGAACTTTAGGCTCAACCAGTCACACACAGAGCAGGGATAAGAGAACTTTAGGCTCAACCAGTCACACACAGAGCAGGGATAAGAGAACTTTAGGCTCAACCAGTCACACACAGAGCAGGGATAAGAGAACTTTAGGCTCAACCAGTCACACACAGAGCAGGGATAAGAGAACTTTAGGCTCAACCAGTCACACACAGAGCAGGGATAAGAGAACTTTAGGCTCAACCAGTCACACACAGAGCAGGGATAAGAGAACTTTAGGCTCAACCAGTCACACACAGAGCAGGGATAAGAGAACTTTAGGCTCAACCAGTCACACACAGAGCAGGGATAAGAGAACTTTAGGCTCAACCAGTCACACACAGAGCAGGGATAAGAGAACTTTAGGCTCAACCAGTCACACACAGAGCAGGGATAAGAGAACTTTAGGCTCAACCAGTCACACACAGAGCAGGGATAAGAGAACTTTAGGCTCAACCAGTCACACACAGAGCAGGGATAAGAGAACTTTAGGCTCAACCAGTCACACACAGAGCAGGGATAAGAGAACTTTAGGCTCAACCAGTAACCCCCTTGTGTACTTTGATGTATTACCTATAGGTGTGTTATTGTTACCGTTGTCACTCAAACTTCTCATTACCTGTGAAAATTGTGGCCCAAGTGGAAGAGCGTTGGTCTCCCAAATGGACAGGTTCCCGTTTTGAATCCCGCGATCGCTCAAACGTGTATTTTTCCAATTTCTCTTCTGGCTGAGCCGGCGTCAGAAAAATTTTAAAGTCTGAGGCAGGACTCATGGTATCACGGCACTTTCTAGTCGAACTAAAACGTTAAATTGTCAGACGTTAGTCTTGAGACCAGTCCACACTTTGGACATTTATTAACCAACTTAATCCGTGTCCCTACCTACCTGCCCTACGTGTTCCCCCCTCACCAGGCCGTCTCCTTAGTTGTTGCTTGTGTGACGCACTGGATCAATCCCTCAGTCTTTCTCTATCTCTCCTTCTTATCTCTCCAACATATTATTTGAGATTAACTAATTCTCTATCTCTCTCTCTCACTATCTCTCTCCCTCCCTCTCTCTCTCTCTCCCTCTCCCTCTTCTCTTTTCCCCTTCGCTCT
>RQTK01001596.1:15789-25789 GCA_003991915.1 Elysia chlorotica
ATAATAATAATAATAATAATAATAATAATAATAATAATAATAATAATAATAATAATGAAACATTCGTCTAGCGTCTTTCACATTGCCGTTTCAAGGCGCTGCACACAGATTCATAGCATTCCTCCATATGTGCGCTCGTACACACACACACACACACACACACACACACACACACAAACACAAACCTCATGAGGTTACATAACACGTCAGTAATAGCTTACATGATATGATAACGCACGTATACACACAAGGTGTATCAAATAATAGCAGCACATTCATAATATAACATCATGCATACATACATACATAATACATACATACATACATACATACATACATAGCATACATACATACATATACAGACAGTGCAGGCAGTGATA
This sequence comes from Elysia chlorotica, assembly GCA_003991915.1. Taxonomy (NCBI): domain Eukaryota; kingdom Metazoa; phylum Mollusca; class Gastropoda; family Plakobranchidae; genus Elysia; species Elysia chlorotica. Next base: position 16,170 of record RQTK01001596.1, read on the forward strand.
GCAACATTGTGTGATGTATGAGGACAATTTGGTACCCAATAAAATCTAGCAAGAAAACAAATAGGTGTTTAGCTCCCTTTAACTGCCTCGTAGCAACCAACGTTACGAATTTCTGATGGTAATGCGTTCCATTTAGTTGGGGCTTGGTCATTACAAGATCTTCCCCCAAGAGATTTACAATTTGCATGTGGGATTTTTAAAAGTTTTTTAGATTATGATCTTAGATTCTGCGATTGAGTAGTTTGTTTTTAACAGATCTTTAATTTATTGAGGCATTGTTTCATGTTGTTCTTTTTATGTAAGAGTTTTATCCTTGTATTGAATTTTTTTGTTAATTGTGAGCTAATGAAGTTGTTTTTAAATTTGTGTTTTTTGTTCATTTTTTGTGTTTCTTTAAAACAATCCTTTTTTTATTTTTTTGATTTTTTTGTTATTTTTTAATCTTTTTACTTTGTAAATCAGCATATTTAGTATTACAATTGTTTTGTTGTGTATATTATAATTGTATTTTATTTTTACTTATTATTAGCTTGAATTGAAAGATTTGTCCTTATTGCAGATTTTTCTTAGTCCATAAAAATCGCTCTTATTTTTACAAACATTGTTGGTGTGATCTAACATTGACAGTTGGCAGTCAAAAATAACCCCAGGGTTTCTGGCACTAAAAGAAGGAGTGATGTCATTATCTCCTATGTGTAAAGTTTCACACCTCAACAAATCAATTTTAGGCTTTGACCAAGAAGTAAAATCTCGGCTTTATCTTCATTTAATTTTAGTTTGTCTTTGGTGTTTTCAAAGTCAGAAATGTTACACTCCTTGTGAATTTGACTGTCATATGCATAGAAATGATAGTCTACGTGGTGATGCATAGAAATGATAGTCTACGTGGTGATGCATAGAAATGATAGTCTACGTGGTGATGCATAGAAATGATAGTCTACGTGGTGATGCATAGAAATGATAGTCTACGTGGTGATGCATAGAAATGATAGTCTACGTGGTGATGCATAGAAATGATAGTCTACGTGGTGATGCATAGAAATGATAGTCTACGTGGTGATGCATAGAAATGATAGTCTACGTGGTGATGCATAGAAATGATAGTCTACGTGGTGATGCATAGAAATGATAGTCTACGTGGTGATGCATAGAAATGATAGTCTACGTGGTGATGCATAGAAATGATAGTCTACGTGGTGATGCATAGAAATGATAGTCTACGTGGTGATGCATAGAAATGATAGTCTACGTGGTGATGCATAGAAATGATAGTCTACGTGGTGATGCATAGAAATGATAGTCTACGTGGTGATGCATAGAAATGATAGTCTACGTGGTGATGCATAGAAATGATAGTCTACGTGGTGATGCATAGAAATGATAGTCTACGTGGTGATGCATAGAAATGATAGTCTACGTGGTGATGCATAGAAATGATAGTCTACGTGGTGATGCATAGAAATGATAGTCTACGTGGTGATGCATAGAAATGATAGTCTACGTGGTGATGCATAGAAATGATAGTCTACGTGGTGATGCATAGAAATGATAGTCTACGTGGTGATGCATAGAAATGATAGTCTACGTGGTGATGCATAGAAATGATAGTCTACGTGGTGATGCATAGAAATGATAGTCTACGTGGTGATGCATAGAAATGATAGTCTACGTGGTGATGCATAGAAATGATAGTCTACGTGGTGATGCATAGAAATGATAGTCTACGTGGTGATGCATAGAAATGATAGTCTACGTGGTGATGCATAGAAATGATAGTCTACGTGGTGATGCATAGAAATGATAGTCTACGTGGTGATGCATAGAAATGATAGTCTACGTGGTGATGCATAGAAATGATAGTCTACGTGGTGATGCATAGAAATGATAGTCTACGTGGTGATGCATAGAAATGATAGTCTACGTGGTGATGCATAGAAATGATAGTCTACGTGGTGATGCATAGAAATGATAGTCTACGTGGTGATGCATAGAAATGATAGTCTACGTGGTGATGCATAGAAATGATAGTCTACGTGGTGATGCATAGAAATGATAGTCTACGTGGTGATGCATAGAAATGATAGTCTACGTGGTGATGCATAGAAATGATAGTCTACGTGGTGATGCATAGAAATGATAGTCTACGTGGTGAGTGAGTGAGTGAGTGAAATGAGTAAGTGAGTGAATGCGTGAGTGAATGAGTAAGTCAGTGAGTGAATGGATGAGCGAGTGAGTGAGTGAGTGAGTGAGTGAGTGAGTAAATGAGTGAGTGAGTGATTGGTTGTATCTGTGAGTAAATGAGTGAGTGAGTGATTGGTTGTATCTGTGAGTAAATGAGTGAGTGAGTGAGTGAGTCCTAAGTGTACCCTATATTAGAATGATACAAACTCATTTTGGTTTTAAATGCAGAAGATTGTTTATTTCGGTGACTCTGCCTTATATTTTGGAAGCCTCCACCTAAAGAATCACGGAAAATGAAGGCAACACAGTGACACCGGAAGCATTACCAACACTCAGAAGACAGGAATAATTAGGTCATGGTCGAGGCTTCCTGGACTGAAAGAGAAACCTAATCATGACCATTCAGAGGCCATATTGGGAATTTTTCTTGGCTGGCGTGGATTGAAATTCGAACCTCCCTCCCCTGAACTACTACGGTGCCGCGCGACCATTCGCCCCACGAGGCGCTCATCAGGTTGCTTCCATCAGATGTCGGAGATGCTCGCAAAACAATGGCCCGGTCCTGTTGGCTGAAGCTGATACAACAAAGATGAGCCAGTTCCGCATTGAACATCCTGCTGTACATTTTGTGTCATCCGCGCGGCGTGCGAAGCTCATTTCTATACCGCAGGGAGTTCGACGGCATCGTAAGCAAAGGCTTGGCGCCATAGAAACTAACCAGAGAGAGAGAGAGAGAGAGAGAGAGAGAGAGAGAGAGAGAGAGAGAGAGAGAGAGGGAGAGAGAGAGTGAGAGAGGGAGATAGAGGGGGTGGAGATAGAGAGTGAGAGGGAGAGAGAGAAAGAGAGAGAGAGAGAGTGAAAGATTGATTGAATGATTTATTGATTGATGTTTATTGGTTCGTTGTGCTTCTCACCTTTAACAGACATGACAAGAAGCACAATTTGACAATGTCCAAGAAAAAGAGAACAAATTGTAACATCACTTTCGATTTAGCTTTGTCAGTCGTTTCACTCAATTTATGAAGTTTTCGATAGATTTAATTTTAGTTCCAAACGAGGTTTCAATTTAATAATTAGCGCTGATATATTACGCCAAAGGAAACAAAGTCATCTAGTCTAAATTTTACTATTACATTTTTGGGGGTGATGTACGTGGTTCGAAGCTCCTCGTATGCTTCACAAATCATTAATACGTGTATGTGGTACTCATCTTCTTTATCTGTGTTACATACTGAACACATTTATAGTGCGATATCCTTTGAATATCTGCCAATTTATATCTGATACACCAAGTCGAAATCTTACTAAGGCAGTTTTTAGGTAACCCGTTATTCAACATATATGGTTCAATACAGATCCAAGATTCATCGTGCTTTGATTCTCTGATAATTTGGCAGACCAAAATTCTAAGTATCAAATTTTAATATTAATGTGCAGTGGAAACGAGAGAACGAGAGAGAGAGAGAGAGAGAGAGAGAGAGAGCGAGAGGAAGAGTGAACAGAGAGACAGAGAGAGAGAGAGAGAAGAGAGAGAGAGAGAGAGAAAGACAGACAGATTGATTGATGTTTATTGGTTCGTTGGGCTTCTCACCCTTAACAAACATGACAAAAAAATACAATTTTATAATGTTCAAGAAAAAGATAACAAAATGGTAACATCACTTTCGATTTGCTCTCTCAGTCCATTCACCCAATTTATGAAGCTTTTGAGTAAGTTTTAGTTATAAACGAGCTTTCAGTTTGATAATTTGTGCTCTTATTTTTGGAGATAGGTAATTTAGTCTAAATTTTACCACATAGACATATCAGAGAATATATAATTTATCCAAATTTACAGTTCACATCGTACAGATAGCAATCAAATAGAAAGTACAAGCTTTTTAGAGAGAGAAAGAGAGAGAGAGAGAGAGAGAGAGAGAGAGAGAGAGAAAGAGAGATAGTGAGAGAGAGCGCTAATAAAGGGGAAAAAACGCCTTGTCCAGAAAGTACAAAATGCCGGACATAGTGCATCCCCCAGGGGAACCTAGAGGAACCAGTGTCCGCGCTGTCCATCCACCCCCTACAACTTTCATGTTGTTGTCAACATTGATTTCTGCTTGGTCAGCAAAAATCTCAGTAGGCATGAGCGGAGTGCGGGCGCCAGACCCTCTAGTTTGAAATCACACGGTGCATCGACTGAGCTATGTGGCGACTACCTTTTGTCAGTCACCCCTCCCCACCCCCCACACACCCACCCACAACCACACACTCACACATACACTTAGACCAGCTTGAGTATTAAATGACGATTAAAAAAACGATAAAAAACATGATCAATGTTTAAACGCCGAAATGTGAAAACCAATCAATGGTTCAAGGTAGGAGAGGAAGGAACGTATTGGAGGATGAGAGAGTTTATATATGTCGAAGATGTGCTCGTTAAAATTATCGACCTGATGGTTGTAAACTAGAGTTCAATACTTCACTCGCCCTCTCAAACTGGTTTAGAACAGGTGAAACATTTACACACTTTTAAAATAAGTCATAGGAAGCAAAAGGTAAAAAAAAGTATTTAAACTGGATAATTAAGTCGGTTAAAAGTGTGTATGGGAGAGAGAGACGCTTTTTGACTAAGGAATCACTACCAATTGAAAAGGTATTTCCGTGAAAATCTAGTAAACCCTAACAGTTACTGTTTGTGTGTGTTTGTGTGATACTGCATAGAAATGATAGTCTACGTGGTGATGCATAGAAATGATAGTCTACGTGGTGATGCATAGAAATGATAGTCTACGTGGTGATGCATAGAAATGATAGTCTACGTGGTGATGCATAGAAATGATAGTCTACGTGGTGAGGCATAGACATGATAGTCTACGTGGTGATGCATAGAAATGATAGTCTACGTGGTGACTTGTTATGACTTTGGTCAATGGTTGTATATTTATGGTGAAAAGTGTGAGTGAGTGAGTGAGTGAATAGTGCGTGAGTGAAATGAGTGAGTGAGTGAGTGAGTAAGTGGGCGAGTCAGTGAACGAGAGAGCGAAGGAGTGAGTGAAATGAGTGAGTGAGGGAGTGAGTGAATGAGCGAGTGACCGAGTGAATTAATGAGTGAATGAGTGAGTGAGTAGTCGGGTGAGTGAAATGAGTGAGTGAGTGTGTCTGTGAGTGAGTAAGTGGGCGAGTGAGTGAATGAGTGCGTGAGTGCAATGAGTGAGTGAGTGAGTGAGTAAGTGGGCGAGTCAGTGAACGAGAGAGCGAAGGAGTGAGTGAAATGAGTGAGTGAGTGAATGAGTGAGTGATTGAGTGTGTCTGTGAGTGAATGGGTGAATGAGTAAGTGAGTGAATGAGTGAGTGAGTGAGTGATTGGTTGTGTCTGTGAGTAAATGAGTGAATGCGTGAGTAAGGGAGTGAGGGAATGAGGGAGTGAGTAAATGAGTGAGTGAATGAGTGAGTATGTGAGTAAATGAGTGAGTGAGTGAATGAGTGAGTGAGTCCTAACTGTACCTTACGTGGGAGTCGCCACGTAGCTCAGTCGATGCACCGTGTGATTTCAAACTAGAGGGTCTGGCGCCCGCACTCCGCTCATGTCTACTGAGATTTTCGCTGACCAAGCAGAAATCAATTGTTGACAACAACATGCAGGTTGTAGGGGGTGGATGGAAAGCCCGGACACTGGTTCCTCTAAGTTCCCCTGGGGGATACTATACTTTAACCCCCCCCCCCCCCCCCGCCGCCACCAACCACCACACACCACCCCAACCCAGTCGACACACCCTGGGGAATGAACTCCCCACCCCCCACACACCCACCCACAACCACACACACACACACACACTTAGACCAGCTTGAGTATTAAATGACGTTTAAAAAAACGATAAAAACCATGATCAATGTTTAAACGCCGAAATGTGAAAACCAATCAATGGCTCAAGGCAGGAGAGGAAGGAGCGTATTGGGGGATGGGAGAGTCTATTATGTCGAAGATGTGCTCGTTAAAACTATCGACCTGGTGGTTGTAAACTTTAGTTCAATACTTCAGTCGCCCTCTCAAACATGTTTAGAACGGGGGAAACATTTACACACTTTTAAAATAAGTCATAGGAAGCAAAAGATCAAAAAAGTATTCAAACTGGATAATTAAGCCGGTTAAAAAGTGTGTATGGGAGAGAGAGAGAGAGAGAGAGAGAGAGAGAGAGGCGGAGAGAGAGAGGGATAGAGAGAGAGTAGAGGCAGAGAGAGAGATGAGAGAGAGAGAGAGAGAGAGAGAGAGAGAGAGGGAGAGAGGGAGAGAGGCAGAGAGAGTGAGAGAGAGGGGGGAGAGAGAGGTACAGAGTGTGAGAGAAAGAGACGGAGAGAGAAAGATTGTCGCTCTCTCGCAGAGACGGGTTTAAACAGGAGCCAATGGTGACGATGGTTAAAGCTCTAGAGTTAGACATACTGAGAACTTTCCTCTTCCATTAAACTGAAAAGAAACGCTTTTTGACTAAGGAATCACTACCAATTGAAAAGGTATTTCCGTGAGGGGTGCGCGTGCTCTCGTGAGTCGGGGAGGGAAGGCGGCTGTCGTGAGACGCGCCGAGGTCATTCGCTGCCGCCTCGCCATCTCTCCTTCCCTCTATCTCCCTCTATCTCCCCGCCTCTCCATCTCTCCTTCCCTCTATCTCCCCGCCTCTCCATCTCTCCTTCCCTCTATCTCCCTTTATCTCCCCCCTCTCTCCCTATCCATCTCTCCTTCCCTCTATCTCCCTTTATCTCCCCCCCCTCTCTATCCATCTCCTCTCCCACCACTGCTAGGGGCGGGCCTAACCTAGCGACAAGATTCTGGTGTGAGAGTGGAACGCATGTCCACAAGCCTGACTGGATCTTCACCCACAAGACTAACACTGTTTAGTGTTTACCACCGACAGCCGCGAACAGTAGTTATCTCCAGACATCTAGCGCTGCCACTGTCCTAACGCTCTCCATCCAGGTCTACTCGTGTTGCGGAGTCAGGGAGGATGGAAGCTGGTAGATATAGATCGAAGCGTATACTTGATCCCCAAAACAAGCTCGCGCTGACGGACTCTGGAGTTATCGGCTCTGACTGACTGCCGCCGCAGCCGCCTCTGTTCTGGTCATTGCACAAAGTCTTCGCTGTCGCTCATGTCCAATGGCGAGACTAGATCTAGAGACGCATACACAGACCTGCTTATTAATTTTTTGTGAAGATTACAGCGATACGATTTCCTGTGTACACAACCTGCAAGCTTAACCTGTGATGAAAACTAGTGTAGGTCTCCCTGTGTTGTGAAATACACACAGTGAGCCACGGCCGCGACGCGCAGATCAAACGGAATCAGTGTCTACTTCACGCCAGCGCCTTGGAGACACGATGGCTGACTAGAACTCAGACTTTACTCATCTCTCTCAGGCCGCGCCTCAAACTACTGCTCGTCTTGGAAGCGGCCTTTCTCACACAGGTATGTACCATAGAAATAGAGGCAAAGTAGGAATAATTAATTGTTAGTAAAGCGAGCAGACGAGGACGTGAATTCATCGCCAGCCTTAGTTTCAGATGTGGCATATTCCCACATTCACTAGCTTATCAACATACTTGATATAAAATGTGACTGTACAGTTGTGTTTGTGGAGGTTATATCTAGATCAGACGAGTTGAGTTGAGTTGGTTTAACGTCTAACGTCAGCACTATAGGCTAGGCAGATCGCCTCGGAACTATCAAGATTTCAAAGTGTTAGACCGAACACCCAACACCCTCTCTCCCTCTCTCTCTCTCTCTCTCTCTCTCTCTCTCTCTCTCTCTCTCTCTCTTTCTCTCTCTATCTCTATCTCTCTCTCCCCCCTTCTCTCTCTCTCTCTCTCTCTCTCTCTCTCTCTCTCTCTCTCTCTCTCTCTTTGTTTCTCTTTCTCTCTCCATTTCTCTAGTCTATCTCTCTCTCTCTCTTTCTCTTTCTCTATGTCTCACGTTGCCTCTGTGCCTCTTTCTCCCTCTTTCTGTCTCTCGCAATCCCTTAATTTGTTTAATATCGCTGGAATTGATTTCTCAGCTGCAAAACTTGTCTCGGCAGTTCTAATGAAGCAAAACACCCAAAGCTAGTGAAATTACCATTGTAATGGATACGTGTGAACGCAAAAGTGACAGCATTAGAGCGGTTACCGAACTCTCGCCAAACCAAATGTTCCAGTTGTAATATATATATATATAGTATTATATAACACAAACAATATTGCATACTTAGTGAGTGTACACACCAGTATGTTTTCCGCGTGTATTTTCGATGTGTATATTTTATTTTCTGTTCACACCACTCTGCGCAGCCAATTTGCATGTGTATATCAGAGTCAAAAATACACAAGCGTCCAGAGCATTCAGACCATGTGTATTTTTCACTCTGTTTTCGGCATGCACCAAACCAGAGTGTTCACACCAGTCTGTTTCGCATGTGTATGTTTGACTCTGATATACACATGCAATCAAGGGGTCACTGCGCATGCGTGAACCCTAGTGACCCGCGGTCTTCAAAACAAACACATAAATGGCGACTGCAGAAGCCTTTATATAATGTCTGGAGGAACGACCAATTTTATATGATATAAAAAATCCAGGCTATTAAAAAAATTCTGTTTGCTCTTTTTCCGTTTTGCTGGGAGAGAATTGCATCTTCCTCTTCACTGGTACTCCATTGTTCTTCTTCGCTAGCAGACGTAGATCTAGGTTTCTGGTCTTCATTGTATGCCGCCATTTCGATCGATGCCGTCAAACAAACAAGATCACGTGACAGTCGATGCGCATCGCATCAAAATATACACTCGGAAAATACACAACGTCTGAACACTCTTAAAAAACAGAGTGCAAACTACACATGCGTTTGCTTGTGTATATTTGACTCTGCGAAAAGTACACGCCGTCTGAACAGAAATAATTCCAAGGACATACGCATGGAAAAAATCCTTCGTCTGTACAGTCCCTTACAGTTCAGTAGCAGAGAATGGTCCTTATAATTGTGTTGAACGCAAAAGTGACAGCGTTAGAACGGTTACCGAACTCTGCGCCAAACCAAATGTTCCAGTTGTGGAGACAAAACCTGCGCTATATCTCTGGTGAGGTATTGTCGCGACTGCTCGAAGCCAGACATTCTCTCGCCTCTGTGGCAGAACTCTGGTTGATTAGCTTCCTGCTGAAACAGACAACCGCTGTCCAGTTTGTTTAGTTTGTATAATTAAAATAAGGACAGACCCAGCGGCTATCACAACAGAAACAAAACACAGACCAGATAGCTGAAGTCTTGACATCGAATGTCACTGCTATTTAGTGTCTCCCCGATCTGTCTATCTGTCCTCTCTCCTTTCTCTCTCTCCTAACCTCCCCTATCTGGTATCTCTCTCACTCCCGCTCTCTTTCCTTCTCTCCCCATCAATCTCTCCATCACTCTCTCTCCATCACACTCTCCACATCACT
>RQTK01001596.1:28289-47100 GCA_003991915.1 Elysia chlorotica
CTGCAGATGTAGACTTGGGTGGGAGGGCGTGGCTGTAGCTCGAGGAGCGCCCTAGTCACAACAATAAATCACGTGGGCGAACTCTGAGGTGATACGCGCGCGACACACGCTATGCACACGTCACGGTCTGCTTCCATCAGATTTAGGCACACACTACAAATCTAATCATAGTTAGACCACCTCAATAATTCCTTCCATATCATTCTCATTGGACTGAATGTGTGTTATTATGACTCTCTCTCTCTCTCTCTCTCTCTCTCTCTCTCTCTCTCTCTCTCTCTGATAATAGGTCTCTTTCTCTTCATGTATAGATTCAATGTATGTGCCCCTTTTCCTCCAGCTGAGGATAGAGTCCTGGCATACCTTCCCTCTGTATGTGGCAGCACTTGAACATCGTGGAGATACCCCCGACATAGCCTTTGATGTTAATGATGGAAGTAAAGGCATCAATGTCAACCTTTCAATCAATCAATCAATCAATCAATCAATGTTTATTCAGTCAACATATATATTAAGAACATACATATCGAAAATTATTTTGTCAAGCACAGGCTTTGCAAGATGAATATAAATAAACAGTTATACAGATATACATGTAGCAACACAATTAGCAAAAGTTTTACTTAAATATAGTTGTATCTAAGTACATATTAATTAAATAAAATTACCGAGCTCCAGTCAAGTCTCAAAAAAGACGACCACGAACCCATAGCTCAGAGACCTCATGATAGGATGCCGCTATCACTAAGTCTCTCAAGTCCGAGTATTGCAACAGAAGTAAAGAGCCTTTTCGTATGACGCTTGCATTTCAGTAGTTGGATGTAAACTACACCTGATATTTTAGTATATAGGGGGCAAGATCACCCTTGTATTTCAGTAGTTGGGGGCAAGATCACCCATGTATTTCAGTAGTTGGGGGCAAGATCACCCATGTATTTCAGTAGTTGGGGGCAAGATCACCCATGTATTTCAGTAGTTGGGGGCAAGATCACCCATGTATTTCAGTAGTTGGGGGCAAGATCACCCATGTATTTCAGTAGTTGGAGGCAAGATCACCCATGTATTTCAGTAGTTGGAGGCAAGATCACCCATGTATTTCAGTAGTTGGAGGCAAGATCACCCATGTATTTCAGTAGTTGGAGGCAAGATCACCCATGTATTTCAGTAGTTGGAGGCAAGATCACCCATGTATTTCAGTAGTTGGAGGCAAGATCACCCATGTATTTCAGTAGTTGGAGGCAAGATCACCCATGTATTTCAGTAGTTGGAGGCAAGATCACCCATGTATTTCAGTAGTTGGGGGCAAGATCACCCATGTATTTCAGTAGTTGGAGACAAGATCACCCATGTATTTCAGTAGTTGGAGGCAAGATCACGCTTGTATTGCAGCACATGATGTTGGGGCAAGATCGTCCATACAATTTTCTCACTGAACTGAGCGTAGACTGTCCGTCGGTCAAGACGCTACATAGCTCCGCCGGTAGCACTTTGACTTTGACTACGGCTCCGAAGGTTCACAGTTGACATGGGTTCTGCGTTTCTAAGGATATTTCAAGAAAACCACGGGACTTTAAGAACAGATTGAAGTGAGAACAGCTTTGATGACGGAGGCATGTTTTGCGAACATGCTGCTGTCTGTCGCCTTCTCTGCAGTGATTGGGCTCCGTGCACGGGTCGCGGCGGCCGGCGGCTGTCGCGGCTGTTGCGGCTGTTGTGTGTCCCTCCCTCCGGCCGCCCATCAAAGTGGCCCAGGCGGGCTTGACGGCGGCGCGCTTTCTCGGGTTTGGCATTAATTGGCTGTGCACGCCTCTAGCAAGTTGATGTAAACAAAGAAAACTTTTATTGCTGGTTGAATTTCGGTTTATTAGTAGCCCCCCTCTACTCGATCATTATTTTGAAGAGGCGGTAGGCTAATATAAACACACTGGTTAAGAAACTAAATTTCACAGCGGAGCTGATCGTGTGTTTGTGGATGGGTCTGTGTGAGTGAGTGTGTGTGTTTGTGATTGAGTGCGTTTGTGAGTGTGTGTGTTTGTGTGTGTGTGTGTGTGTGTTTATTCACTTGGTCTATGCGTCGTCTAATTCATGATGTTACTCCTATTTATCTCTGTGCTCTTCTCTCTGTCTCTCTATCTTTGGTCCTGTGGCTTTTTCTGTCTTATCTGTCTTTCTTTCCGCCCCCAAGCCTCTCTCATTGTCTATATCTCTATATAGACCTCTGTGTATCCATCTTTCTCTAGCTCAGTCCCTCACGCTATTAAAGTATAATATTGAAGTGCAGCTGCCGTGACGTTTGTCTTTCTCTGTTCGCCTCTCCCTCCCCCCTTAGGTTTAACTTTCTTTCTCTGTCAATGGATGTCGATGATCCGCTCTTTGTTACTAAATCTCTATCGCCTTTTCTCTTGTTTTGTTCCTCTATCTCCCTGCCTGTGTCTCAAATGTCTATAGTGTCTACATTGTCTGTGGTGTCTATAATGTCTGTAGTGTCTATTGTGTCTATAGTGTCTATATTGCCTATAGTGTCTATTGTGTATATAATGTCAATAGTGTCTATATATGTGTCTCTATATAGTGTCTAAATGTCTATAGTGTCTAATTGTCTATAGTGTCTATAATGTCTATAGTGTCTATAGTGTCTATAGTGTCTATAGTGTCTATATAGTGTCTATATAGTGTCTATATAGTGTTATATAGTGTCTATAGTGTCTATAATGTATATAGTGTCTACATTGTCTGTGGTGTCTATAATGTCTGTAGGGTGTATTGTGTCTATAGTGTCTATAGTGTCTATATTGCCTATAGTGTCTATTGTGTATATAATGTCTATAGTGTCAATAGTGTGTGCAGTGTGGGCCAGGCCCCTGCCCCCCCCCCCCCACTGTCTCTAATTAAACAAAGAGGAAGCCAGTGAGTGCCCCTGTCTGACCTCGTCGCTAGTTGCTTTCTTTTTGTGTGTTTTGTTTTGTTTTGTTTTAGCGCAGTCCCGTTTTGCGAACGTTTAAAAAAAAAACTGCGGGAAGACCAAGATTAGGTGGAAGCCAACTCCCCCCCCCCCCCCCCCCCCCACCCCGGGTTAGCCCCCCCCCCTCGCCCGCCCCCCTCTCCCAACCCGGCTGGTGTGATAACACGTAAAGTGCCTTCAGGTGACGCCGATTGAAAAAACGGGAAAGAAAGGGAGGAGGGGGGGGGGTCACGGGGAGGGAATACCGGGGATGAGAGATTTAGGATCAGATGACACTTTATGTAAATGTCAAAGTAAGATTGTTTCAAATTCAACAGATGAAAACCATCTTTTTTTAATAGCCAGGGAAGCTTCTCTGAGCGCTTGGGGAGGCCAAGAGTCTTACAATGGTGACTTTTAAAGGTGAAAAATTTCGTTTCTTCCGAACTTTTGCAATACAATTTCTATTCAGACCAAAGTGCTATGCAAGCTATTTATATTGTTCTTTAAATAAAAACTGTTATGACAAAATTTTGTTGTTGTTGTTATTATTATTACAATTATTGATGCTATTATTATTATTATTATTATTAAACATATTACTACAATTATTATTACAATTATTGATGCTGTTATGAGTAATGGCATTTGTTATTACTCCTGTTATTATTGTCTATACTGTTTAATTTTGCTGCATAATACGGACCCTTAAATGTGCCTTTCAAGGGCAGATAAAGTTGTATCTGATTTCTTATCGAGAGATAGAGGAGGGGGAGTAGAGAGAGGCCCTATCTCAGCAGTGGTCAGTTACTTTATTGGCTGTCCGGTTGGATGCCCTCTGACCACCCTGTCCACCCCTGGTCGCAGGCCTAGTCACGGTTTGACCGTCCACTTGATCGCTGCTTGTGAAGGCGCAATCTCCACTGACCGGCAGTGATGTGGCCTCACCGTTAGCTGGTACAGTTTCTACATAATAATTATGTTATTATGTCATACATGTACATTGATGTGGGCCTACCGTTAGCTGGTACTGTTTGTACATACATACATACATACATACATGTACATTGATGTGGGCCTACCGATAGCTGGTACTGTTTGTACATAATAAGACATACATACATACATACATGTACATTGATGTGGGCCTACCGTTAGCTGGTACTGTTTGTACATACATACATACATACATGTACATTGATGTGGGCCTACCGTTAGGTGGTACTGTTTGTACATACATACATACATACATACATACATGTACATTGATGTGGGCCTACCGTTAGATGGTACTGTTTGTACATACATACATACATACATGTACATTGATGTGGGCCTACCGTTAGGTGGTACTGTTTGTACATACATACATACATACATGTACATTGATGTGGGCCTACCGTTAGCTGGCACTGTTTGTACATACATACATACATACATACATACATACATACATACATGTACATTGATGTGGGCCTACCGTTAGCTGGTACTGTTTGTACATACATACATACATACATGTACATTGATGTGGGCCTACCGTTAGCTGGTACTGTTTGTACATACATACATACATACATACATACATACATACATACATGTACATTGATGTGGGCCTACCGTTAGGTGGTACTATACATACATACATACATACATACATACATACATGTACATACATGTACATTGATGTAACTCGTGTTTTACAGGTACAGTGTTGCTCCCGGGGGATTTATTTGGGGGGGGGGGGGGGGGAGGGGGGGAAGTAGTTGGAGTGTTTCTCCCAACCCGGCGGCGCGGTTAACACAGATTACATAACTTTGGAACTGTCGATCTGGTCAAACATTAATTTTGTCCGATTTCGCCTGAGACAGCGGTCCTGGCATCCACGCGCTGTTTCTGTGTGGCAGCACGTAAAGTTGTTAGACGTTAGTCTTGGGACCCGTCCATCATATAGCCTAGATGCTGACATACAGCGTCAAGAACCCTAATCACTCGCTGTGCTAGGCATCAAGGGGTAGATCTGAGGGGTCTTTCAATAGGTGTTGGTCTGAACATAATAATACGGTGCTATGCCTGGGTGTACACTGTACGCGGCATGGCGGTTACCGCAAGTCCCGGGGTAGTTGACCCGCGGCGACCTTGACTGGCCCAGCCTGCACTCCCTGGCTCGAGCGGCATTGTTTGGGTGACTTGCTCTATGTGTGCGGCAGGGAGAGCAGCCCCAGTAGGTTCAAAGGCCAACACTTACCTTTATTTACTCTACTGATCAAGAGTTAGTTCTTCGAGTATCCATAGTGGGCTGTCTCTAGATCTACTTGCGCGTTATTTTTTCTTAGCGAATTGTAAGTTGCGAAGAGATTTAGGATCAGATGACACTTTATGTAAATGTCAAAGTAAGATTGTTTCAGATTCAACAGATGAAAACCATTTTTTTTAATAGCCAGGGAAGCTTCTCTGAGCGCTTGGGGAGGCCAAGAGTCTCACTATGTTGACTTTAAAAGCTAAAAAATTTCGTTTCTGCCTAACTCTTACAATACAATTTCTATTCAAACAAAAGTGCTATGCAAGCTATTTATATTATTCTTTAAACAATATTATTATTAAACATATTATTACAATTATTATTACAATTATTGATGCTGTTTTGAGTAATGGCATTTTTTATTACTCCTGTTATTATTGTCTATACTGTTTAGTTTTGTTGCATATTATACGGACCCTCAAACGTGCCTTTCAAGGACAGGTAAAGTTGTATCTTATCTGATCTCTTATCGAGAGATAGAGAGGGGGTGTAGAGAGAGGCCCTATCTCAGCAGTGGTCAGTTACTTTATTGGCTGTCCTGTTGGATGCCCTCTGACCACCCTGTCCACCCCTGGTCGCAGGCCTAGTCACGGTTTGACCGCCCACTTGATCGCTGCTTGTGAAGGCGCTATCTCCACTGACCGGCAGTGATGTGGGCCTCGCCGTTAGCTGGTACAGTTTGTACATAATAATTATGTTATTATGTCATACATGTACATTGATGTAGGCCTACCGACTACGGGGCGGACTCGTGTTAAAGGTACCGTGTTCCCAAACCGGCGGCGCGGTTAACAAAGATTATATAACTTTGGAACTGTCGATCTGGTCAAACATTAATTTTGTCCAATTTCGCCTGAGACCGCGGTCCTGGTATCCACGCGCTGTTTCTGTGTGGCAGCGCGTAAAGTTGTTAGACGTTAGTCTTGGGACCCATCCATCATATAGCCTAGATGCTGACATACTGCGTCAAGAACCCAACTCACTCGCTGTGCTAGGCATCAAGGGGTAGATCTGAGGGGTCTTTCAAAAGGTGTTGGTCTAGACACATAATTATGTATATACGGTGCTATGCCTGGGTGTACACTGTACGTGGCATCAAGGGGTAGATCTGAGGGGTCTTTCAATAGGTGTTGGTCTGAACATAATTAAACGGTGCTATGCCTGGGTGTACACTGTACGTGGCATCAAGGAGTAGATCTGGGGACCTTTCAATAGGTGTTGGTCTAGACACATTATGTATATACGGTGCTATGCCTGGGTGTACACTGTACGTGGCATCAAGGGGTAGATCTGAGGGATCTTTCATTCAGTTTCAACAGGTGTTGGTCTGAACATAATACGGTGCTATGCCTGGGTGTACACTGTACGTGGCATCAAGGGGTAGATCTGAGGGATCTTTCATTCAGTTTCAACAGGTGTTGGTCTGAACATAATACGGTGCTATGCCTGGGTGTACACTGTACGTGGCATCAAGGAGTAGATCTGAGGGGTCTTTCAATAGGTGTTGGTCTGAACATAATTAAACGGTGCTATGCCTGGGTGTACACTGTACGTGGCATCAAGGAGTAGATCTGAGGGATCTTTCAATAGGTGTTGGTCTGAACATAATAAACGGTGCTATGCCTGGGTGTACACTGTACGCGGCATGGCGGTTACCGCAAGTCCCGGGGTAGTTGACCCGCGGCGACCTTGACTGGCCTAGCCTGCACTCCCTGGCTCGAGCGGCTTTGTCTGAGTAACTTGCTCTATGTGTGCGGCAGGGAGAGCAGTCCCAGTAGGTTCAAAGGCCAACACTTACCTTTATTTACTCTACTGATCAAGATTTAGTTCTTCGAGTATCCATAGTGGGCTGTCTCTAGATCTACTTGCACGTTATTTTTTCTTAGCGAATTGTAAGTTGCGTGTTGGTCCAGGCATAGATTGAAAGTAGAATCGAGTCGGCCTAGATCTATCTTCCAAATGTTGAGCCCGCAGATAATTAAATAGTGCCGCTTTACTGCTTCAAACTCTGAAACTCGACTCTCTTGAAATTATGACATTGTACTTGCGGCGCTAGCTAGTGAGATTGTACTTGCGGCGCTAGCTAGTGAGATTGTACTTGCGGCGCTAGGTAGTGAGATTGTACTTGCGGCGCTAGCTAGTGAGATTGTACTTGCGGCGCTAGCTAGTGAGATTGTACTTGCGGCGCTAGCTAGTGAGATTGTACTTGCGGGATTGTACTTGCGGCGCTAGCTAGTGAGATTGTACTTGCGGCGCTAGCTAGTGAGATTGTACTTGCGGCGCTAGCTAGTGAGATTGTACTTGCGGCGCTAGGTAGTGTTGCGACTGCTGCCACCGCTGTCGCGACGCCTCCCGCTAGTACCAGGCGAGGAGAGACAGTCACTGAGTCAGATAAACAGTAGACCTAGCTAAGCTTAGATCTAGATCTAGATCAGTAGTTCTGGCTCGCGTAGGCCTGGTTAAGGTCCCCAGGTCACAATCACAACCAGTCCCCGAACTGTCTGGCGAGCTAAAGGCACTTCGTATTCTCCCCCCGATATTGTGCCGTGCACGGAGTAGGTTGATAAGCATTTATTATTATTAATATTTGTTATTGTGACTCACAGGATAGAATAATCGCACGGCCAGGGGAAGACAAAGGAACAGTGTAGATATAGATCTAGTTAGGAATCTAATGGTGCTGTGTCTTCATTGTCTTGTCTCCTGTCACGGATTACGCGGCAGCGAAGGTGGGCGCGCGCCAGGTCAACCACACAGGTAAGTGTTGGTTCTCTTTGGTTGTGGGTGGTTGCCTTCTTTACGTCTAGCGTTATGGTTGTGGGTGGTTGCCTTCTTTACGTCTAGCGTTATGGTTGTGGGTGGTTGTCTTCTTTACGTCTAGCGTTATGGTTGTGGGTGGTTGCCTTCTTTACGTCTAGCGTTATGGTTGTGGGTGGTTGCCTTCTTTACGTCTAGCGTTATGGTTGTGGGTGGTTGCCTTCTTTACGTCTAGCGTTATGGTTGTGGGTGGTTGCCTTCTTTACGTCTAGCGTTATGGTTGTGGGTGGTTGCCTTCTTTACGTCTAGCGTTATGGTTGTGGGTGGTTGCCTTCTTTACGTCTAGCGTTATGGTTGTGGGTGGTTGCCTTCATTACGTCTAGCGTTATGGTTGTGGGTGGTTGCCTTCTTTACGTCTAGCGTTAGTCACCCGGCTAGCCGTGGGGTCGAAAACCATGATCCAAATCAAACCGACTCGCTGTTGTCAAGGAGAAACAACACTAGATGAGTTAAACCGTTCGGGAGCCTTACGAGGTAAATTAAATAATATTGATTGGTAGTAGGGGAGAGTCAAGTTTAGAATCTACTAAAGCGTCTTACAATAAAGAATAAACGAAGTTTTATTTGTATAATTTGTAAGAGCTTTTATTTTTATTGCTTGCCAAAATCATGTCCTTTAACGGTTTTTTTTAGATTCTACTTTCGCTTTTATTTTACAAAAGTAACAAAAGAAACTAAATTACGAAACGGAAAAACTAAAAAATATACAACATGATAAGACGTAATAAGAAAGAGATTGCTACATGGCGATCAAACCGACTCGCTGTTGTCAAGGAGAAACAATACTAGATAAGTTAAACCGTTCGGGAGCCTTACGAGGTAAATTAAATATTATTGATTGGTTGTAGGGGAGAGTCAAGTTTAGAATCTCTAGGTCAAAAACAGCTTAAAAACACCCATGCCCTCTCACCCGTCTATAGTAGTAATCCAACGGGGATTCCCCAGCCCCACGCCCAATACATGGTGCGAAGACGGAGTGGTTTTTATGCTGACTTTGTAGCGAACAAAGCGAACCGTCAAGACATCGAAATAGGAGAAGCAGGGAGAAACAGGGACCTACCGTCCCCCCCCCCCTCCTCCTTTGTCAGTTCAGTGAGAGGAACATACCTGTATCTGGGAGGGAATACCTGTACGTTAGAGCGATAGAGATGTGTACCGTCACAAACACCTCTCCACAAACATTGTTATCCCCTGGGATCCCAAGGGAAGTGTATAATAGACGGATGCACAGTGGGAGGTTGCCTTCTTTACGTCTAGCGTTATGGTTGTGGGTGGTTGCCTTCTTTACGTCTAGCGTTATGGTTGTGGGTGGTTGTCTTCTTTACGTCTAGCGTTATGGTTGTGGGTGGTTGCCTTCTTTACGTCTAGCGTTATGGTTGTGGGTGGTTGTCTTCTTTACGTCTAGCGTTATGGTTGGTGATGGTTGCCTTCTTTTCGTCTAGCGTTAGTCACCCGGCTAGCCGTGGGGTCGAAAACCATGATCCAAATCAAACCGACTCGCTGTTGTCAAGGAGAAACAATACTAGATGAGTTAAACCGTTCGGGAGCCTTACGAGGTAAATTAAATATTATTGATTGGTTGTAGGGGAGAGTCAAGTTTAGAATCTCTAGGTCAAAAACAGCTTAAAAACACTCATGCCCTCTCACCCCTCTGTAGTAAACCAACGGGGATTCCCCATCCCCACGCCCAATACAGGGTGCGAAGACGGAGTGGTTTTTATGATGACTTTGTAGCGAACAAAGCCAACCGTCAAGACATCGAAACAGGAGAAGCAGGGCCCTAACCCCCTCCTCCTTTGTCAGTTCAGTGAGAGGAACATACCTGTATCTGGGAGGGAATACCTGTACGTTAGAGCGATAGAGATGTGTACCGTCACAAACACCTCTCCACAAACATTGTTATCCCCTGGGATCCCAAGGGAAGTGTATGATAGACGGATGCACCAGCGGAGCTTCGAACCCTCAACCCTCTGGCCATCAATACTGAGCCCCACCCGACTGCGCTAGCGCTACGCCCCATGGTGACCGCCTGGTCGGGTGTGTTGCGGTTGTCACCCCAGGTCGCCGTGTCACCCCTCACACGTTAATTAGGTCAAATTAAAACCTGCTACCGACAGCAGCCAACTTGGCCGCAGATAATGAGGGTAGTGCAACGACTTACGGCGACTGTCACATCTGCATGCATTTAGTGCCGGTGTGTCGGCGCCCAGCTGTGTGGCTGTGTGTGTGCACCTGGGTAGCCTAGACTGTAATCAGCTCGAGTGCAGCTGGGGCCCCGCGCTTGGTGTGCTCTATGGGTTCACGTTAGGCCCGCCTCGTGAAGCGTGTCTGGCTCTGTCTGCTCTGTCTGCATCCCCCGAACACAGGGCGAGTTTTCCAGCTGTCATGGACTGGGGCCGTGCAGCCAATAACAACAATGTCACCTACATGTTACGCTCTCACGCACCCGTATTATGCGCGGCTCAAAGCGGCGCGGCTCACTCGACAACACTCTGCATGCTGTACAAGGTGCACGTGAGTAAAGCACTAATAATAGCACCGTGTAGACCTGCCTCTCTCTAGCCACATTACTCTTTTCTTCAAATTATGAGAATGAAAGAAATACAGAGGCCTATTTAGGGATGAATGTGTTGTAATTATTAGTTTTGGAAAGTTTAGTGTTATAGTTATGTAGACCCACGTTTCAAAGTGGCGGCACATTCTATCCTCACAAGCTGGGCTCTTGTCGCTAAAGCAGGCCATGAATATCGCGAGAAGCAAGTTACTCATCCATCGCATAACTTTTTGAATTCAATGTGTAACCGTTGCAGTAAAATATCGTCTATGTTCATTCTTTCTCTTCAGGCAAAGCACACAGATTATACCAAAATTTGCCGTAGAATAATATTGTAAAGTTTATCCTATCATCACCGCACTGGCACACACACACACACCGACACGCACACCACCTTGAAAACCAACCACAACATGACCAGGTCCAGATAGGCCCAAGTAGAGGGATCATGAAGATAGGTCCAAGTGGAGGGAGCATTGAAGATAGGCCCAAGTGGAGGGATCATGAAGATAGGCCTAAGTAGAAGGACCATGAAGATAGGCCCAAGTGGAATGACCATTGAAGATAGGCCCAAGTGGAATGACCATTGAAGATAGGCCCAAGTGGAATGACCATTGAAGATAGGCCCAAGTGGAGTGACCATTGAAGATAGGCCCAAGTGGAATGACCATTGAAGATAGGCCCAAGTGGAATGACCATTGAAGATAGGCCTACTATGCGTGCCGAGATGAACTACCAGTTACATGTAGTGTGTCAAGGTGAAAAATCTAGGCGCGGGGTTTGTTTACCATCAGAGCGCGGCCTTTTGACGCGACGAGGCTGCGAGTTCGATCCCCAACGACCCTGACCCGGACCAGGCTCCTTGTCACCTGCGAGTTGGATCGATGTCGCACCGTGTGATCAGACAAGTCTGGTGGAGCCCGTCTCCGCGTTGCGTCCTCTTAGAGAAGCTGTGAGAGGGAAGAGTAGCGAGAGCCTGGCTGTCTACTCCGCCAGGTCGCCGGAGAGAGGGCGTGTCAGGTTTCGGCCGTGATCAGCTTGCCTGGTACTGTGGTAGCGGAGAAAACTCGACTATCGTGTCAGGTTTCGGCCGTGATCAGCTTGCCTGGTACTGTGGTAGCGGAGAAAACTCGACTATCGATTGGGGGCATCTTTAGCCTTGGCCAACATAACACTGCAGACCAAGATCTGGGGGAGAGGGGGGGGGGGTCACAGGTGGAGAGACAGAGCGGCAAATCTTAACTATCGGCGCTTCGACATGGTGATGAGGCACAAGGGGTCACACATTTATCCTCGTTTACCCACGTGATCGAACGCTGCACCTTCTCGATTTTGGCCAAAGGCTCTATTCATAGCGCCAACGTAGCCCGCTATGAATAATAGCCCATGTTATATCTTCAGTAACTGCTATTGCCAACCACAAAGTACAAGAAAGAATAATAGCCCATGTTATATCTACAGTAACTGCTATTGCCAACCACAAACTACAAGAAAGACTAATAGCCCATGTTATATCTACAGTAACTGCTATTGCCAACCACAAAGTACAAGAAAGACTAATAGCCCATGTTATATCTACAGTAACTGCTATTGCCAACCACAAAGTACAAGAAAGACTAATAGCCCATGTTATATCTACAGTAACTGCTATTGCCAACCACAGAGTACAAGAAAGACTAATAGCCCATGTTATATCTACAGTAACTGCTATTGCCAACCACAGACTACAAGAAAGACTAATAGCCCATGTTATATCTACAATGACTGCTATTGCCAACCATAAATTGCCAACCACAGAGTACAGGAAAGAATAAAAGCCCGTGTTAGACGTACAAGTTATGCCGAGTTCACTGTAGGGGGAGGGTCAAGGAGACGGGCTCACAAACCGCGCTTGTTATCAGCCAGCCCTGGATTCAGTTCGATTCCAGATTGCGTGCACAACTGTCCCAGCAGCACTGATAACGCGCCCTGGATCTGACAGGTTGTAGTGCATGTAGTCGATAACATGGAGAAAAACCTCACAACTAACCACAACACTGATAACGCGCCCTAGATCTGACAGATTGTACTTGTAGTACATGTTGTAGTCGATAACATGGAGAAAAACCTCAGAACTAACCACAGCTCTGATAACGCGCCCTAGATCTGACAGATTGTACTTGTAGTACATGTTGTAGTCGACAACATGGAGCAAAACCTCAGAACCAACCACAACAATGATAACGCGCCCTAGATCTGACAGGTTGTAGTACATGTAGTACATGTAGTCGATAACATGGAGAAAAACCTCACAACTAACCACAGAGGCGATCTTGCCGTCCTGGCTTAATATGTAAAGGCTCACATTCAAGCTTTGATAATGCGGTATAATTTGGGCCGAAAAGTTCTCCCCCCCCCCCCCTCTATCTCTCTCTCTCTCACTCTCTCTCTAGTCTATAACATGGAGCAAAACCTCAGAACTAACCACAGCACTGATAACGCGCCCTAGATCTGACAGGTTGTAGTACATGTAGTCTATAACATGGAGCAAAACCTCAGAACTAACCACAGCACTGATAACGCGCCCTAGATCTGATAGATTGTAGTACATGTAGTCGATAACATGGAGCAAAACCTCAGAACTAACCACAGCACTGATAACGCGCCTTAGATCTGATAGATTGTAGTACATGTAGTACATGTAGTCGATAACATGGAGCAAAACCTCAGAACTAACCACAGAGGCGCTCTTCCCGTCTTGGTTTAATATGTAAAGGCTCACATTCAAGCTTTGATAACGCGGTCTATTTTGGACCGAAAATTTCTCTCCCCCCTCTCTCTCTATCCCTCCTTCCCTTCCTCTCTCTCTCCCTCTCTTTCTCTCTCTCTCTCTCTCTCTCTCTCTTTCTCTCTCTCTCACTCTCTCTCTCTCTCGCCATCTCCATCTCTCTTCTTTTTCACTCTTTTTGGAAACCTCCCTTTCTCTCTCTCTTTCCCTTGTTCTGCCTCTCCGTGGCCCTCTCTGTATGTCTGTCTATACTCTCCTCTCGGGGGCTCCGTCTTCGTCTTCTCCCTTCGTTCCTGCTTAAATTATACAAACTTTAATGGGTTTTTAAAGTGTCAAGGTTTTTAAAGTTCCCATCTCATAACTACAATCTCGCACTAGAAATCTGAAATAGACCTATTTAGAAATAGTTTTTGTACAAGTGGGCGGACGCAGCGTTCCTCTATAAGATTTAAAATTCTGCCAGTTGTAACCTTGGTGGTCGGTGCGTACCCGCTGGACGCTAGGAGGCGCTACAGTCTTGTCCGATTTTGTCCGATCTTATCGTGTATTTATAGTTGTTGATAACATGACCTTACCACACGCTGACAATAGCGCAATAGTAGTTGAGGCAGAACCTTAGAAAAACCTGATTTATCACCTCAGAGGGAATGAGCCCGGGTATGGCCCGTTTTGACAGAGTTTCAAACCCACCAAGTGATCATCAACAGCTAGAGGCCGAATACAGAACCTCTTGATTGACATTGACAGTCTAGCGCGCCATCGACTGGCGTATCTGGTACCGTCTCCATGGTGTGTTCTCTATAGAGAGAGGAAGAGAATTCTCTCCCTCTCTCCTGGTTTAACGTCTCCTAGGTTCCCCTGGGGGATCCTATACGGCGATCCGTCTCCATGGCTGCATGTAGAGCCATTATATGGGACAGAGTTAGCCTCAAAACTACACACTTTGGCAGCGTGTTAGCCTCAAAACTACACACTTTGGCAGCGTGTTACCGTCAAAACTATACACTTTGGCAGCGTGTTACCTCAAAACTACACACTTTGGCAGCGTGTTGGCCTCAAAACTACACACTTTGGCAGCGTGTTACCGTCAAAACTACACACTTTGGCAGCGTGTTAGCCTCAAAACTACACCCGTTAGCCTCAAAACTACACACTTTGGCAGCGTGTTACCTCAAAACTACACACTTTGGCAGCGTGTTAGCCTCAAAACTACACACTTTGGCAGCGTGTTAGCCTCAAAACTACACACTTTGGCAGACACGCCATGGAACCTTAATGAGATTAAAAGAAGGCAGAACAAAATCCAATAAAGGGTATTGTCAACTTTCAGCAAGTGAGGGACGTGGAAGAATGTTGAAGCCTCATATTTAAAAAACAATTTGAGTTTTAGTTTACCCATAAATCACCAGTTATCCTTCCACCTTTCCTCAAGCCACAATGCCCACGAAGTACGACGTTGTTTTTTTTTTGTGTGTGCGTTTTTTTTTCTTGAAATCGCAGCGTGAACTCGCATACTTCCCTGTATATAACTTGTGTTGCCTTGAAGTATGAGTGTTTGTTCATTACAAATCATTAGCCCAAACCATTGACCCTAAAGACCTTGAGAAAGTCGTGGTTTCTGTTTTGTTTTGTTTGTGAACTTTTAAATGACAGCGTTAGTGACAAGGAGGGTTGGGGTTGGGTTGGGTTGGTTTAACGTCCAACAGCAGCACTGTATAGGCTATACTGTAGACGGGCCCCAAGACGGACGTCTGATAATTCCATGTGCTGCCATTCCATGTGCTGCCACACACGAGACAGTGCGGGGATGACAAGGAGGGTAACATGGGCGAAAGGCTGTACGGGCTCGTCAGTAGTCATGATCTTGAGGGGCTGCAGCTGAAAAACAGTTGAGGTAACCTTAAACTATTGCAAAGTGTCTATTCACTTTGTCCTCACCATACCGTTTAGCTTTCGTTCTGTGGAGAGGTCTGAGGGAAGTTAAATATCTAGGGCCGTAAGTACAACGTCGCCATAGCTTAAAACTCTTCGTAAGGCTTCTTCTTTACATAACTTAAGACGAGTCGTATGCTTAACACAAGATTGCACTATCGATCCCTAGGGTAGTATGTACAACGGTGCAATAAACTTAGAGCCTTAACTAAATGAAGTTTTCAATATTAAAAGCTGCCTTAAATCCGCTTCTAACACAGTAAAAAAACTAATCCTAATTGAGCATCTAACGATCACTTTTAATGTTTCAAAAATATTTAAATATTATTGTAACGCAAATTATTAAAAGCAAAATCCTTATCTGAATGTACAGCACGTTTTGTGAATATATCCTTGTATCTCTTAAGAAAACTAAGATAACTATAAAATTATCCTTCCATTGTATCTAGTGCTGGGCTTTCTATGGCCAATAAACATGTGTAGACCGTCGCCATATATGTTGCTCACAATGGTGCTATATGTTCATTGCATTCCCGTTTATAAGGGAAGTGGGGAGGGCGGCGGGAGCACTGGGGTAGAACATCGGCTTCCGACGCAGGAGGTCCGTGATTCGAACCCTGCCGATTTCACCCCTATCTGGTTGGTTCAGTGTCAGTTAAATTTAATAGCTAAGTAAAAGATACTTACCTGGAGTTTACTGTAGCCTTTGTTCTACAGAACAGTCAGTGATCTGCTCTTGACTATTATGAGTTTAATCAAAACTACACACTTTGGCAGCGTGTTAGCCTCAAAACTACACACTTTGGCATTGTGTTAGCCTCAAAACTACACACTTTGGCAGCGTGTTAGCCTCAAAACTACACACTTTTCAGACACGCCATGGAACCATAATGAGATTAAAAGAAGGGAGAAAAAATCCAATAAAGGGTATTGTCAACTTTCAGCAAGTGAGGGACGTGGAAAAATGTTGAAGCCTCGTTTTTAAAAAACAATTTGAGTTTTATTTTACCAATAAATCACCAGTTATCCTTCCAGCTTTGTTCAAGCCACAATGCCCTCGAAGTCCGACGTTGTTGTTTTTGTGTGTGCGTTTTTTTTCTTCCAATCGCAGCGTGAACTCGCATACTTCCCTGTATATAACTTGTGTTGCCTTGAACTTGTGTTGCCTGCCGAAGAATGAATGTTTGTTCAGTGTGAATAACTTGCCGCCATTACAAATCATTAGCCTAAACCATTGACCCTAAAGATCTTGAGAAAGTCGTGGTTTCTGTTTTGTTTGGTGTGTGAACGTTTAAATGACAGCGTTAGTGACAAGGAGGGTTGGGGTTGGGTTGGGTTGGTTTAACGTCCAACAGCAGCACTGTATAGGCTATACTGTAGACGGGCCCCAAGACGGACGTCTGACAATTTTATGTGCTGCCACACACGAGACAGGGCGGGGATGACAAGGAGGGTAACATGGGCGAAAGGCTGAACGGGCTCCTCAATAGTCATGATCTTGAGGGGCTGCAGCTGGAAAACAGTTGAGGTAACCTTAAACTATTGCAAAGTGTCTATTCAGTTTGTTCTCACCGTATCGTTTAAAACAGTTGAGGTAACCTTAAACTATTGCAAAGTGTCTACTCTGTTCTCACCGTACCGTTTAAAACAGACAGACGCTTGTTATGAGCGTGGACTGACAGCTCCTCCCAGCATAACAGGGGCTGCACGAGCTAGCTCAGGCACTTGGTCATCTAGACTGAAGGCAGGGCATGCGCGGTTCGAGTCTCGATTGGCAGGCCCGTCTCCGCACAAGTAGCTTGGGGACACTTTGGAGATAACGCTTTCTTGTTTGTATAAAATACGATTAGCCCTATCCAGCCGTCTTTCTTTACACATGTCTATCTATGTCATATTGGGATAACTGGAGGCCGACATGACGCTCTGTGAGTGATATCAATACTTCACATGTCATGTTCTATTTATCTCACTCATAACTCTCAATACTTCACATGTCATGTTGTTCTATTTATCTCAGCTATAGCTCTCAATTCTTCACATGTCATGTTGTTATATTTATCTCACTCATAGCTCTCAATACTTCACATGTCATGTTGTTCTATTTATCTCACTCATAGCTCTCAATACTTCACATGTCATGTTGTTCTATTTATCTCAGTCATAGCTCTCAATACTTCACATGTCATGTTGTTCTATTTATCTCACTCACAGCTCTCAATACTTCACATGTCATGTTGTTCTATTTATCTCGGCCATAGCTCTCAATACTTCACATGTCATGTTGTTCTATTTATCTCAGTCATAGCTCTCAATACTTCACATGTCATGTTGTTCTATTTATCTCAGTCATAGCTCTCAATACTTCACATGTCATGTTGTTCTATTTATCTCACTCATAGCTCTCAATACTTCACATGTCATGTTGTTCTATTTATCTCACTCATAGCTCTCAATACTTCACATGTCATGTTGTTCTATTTATCTCAGCCATAGCTTTCAATACTTCACATGTCATGTTGTTCTATTTATCTCATTCATAGCTCTCATTACTTCATATGCCAAGTTCTACTTTTTTTATCTTGCTTTGTGCTCTCAGTACTTCGCACCATGGGCTATATATCTGTATGAGTGCTATTCCCGACTCGACTGTGTCATATCTTGTTTATCAGTCACGTGATCTGCTGACCGATAGATCTACATTGATGTATAATGATGATAATCACACCGAGCGTCTGTCCCTACACTCTAAAATCCCCAGTTGTGCTTCTTTGTTTCTGCTCTCGGAGTTGTTTAAAATCACTTTTTGGCAATAAAACTGTGAGCAATATTTCGAACCGCTATATTTCATAGACCCCTTAAATAGCAAAAATCCTGAACGTGGGAATCTAGTATGTATGTGTGTGTGTTCGGGGGGGGGGGGGTAGTGCTTGGAATCCTGACTAATCGGCCTTGTTATGCTGTTTCTAGATCGGTAATAGTACTATGTTACCGTTCAAGACTGAAGTCCTAACAGTACTATGTGACCGTTAAAGACTGAAGTCCTAACAATACTATGTGACCGTTCAAGACTGAAGTCCTAATAGTACTATGTGACCGTTCAAGACTGAAGTCCTAACAGTACTATGTGACCGTTAAAGACTGAAGTCCTAACAATACTATGTGACCGTCCAAGACTGAAGTCCTAGCAGTACTATGTGACCGTTAAAGACTGAAGTTCTGGCAGTACTATGTGACGGTTCAAGACTGAAGTCCTGACAGTAATATGTGACGGTTCAAGACTGAAGTCCTGGCAGTACTATGTGACCGTTAAAGACTGAAGTCCTAAGAGTACTATGTGACCGTCCAAGACTGAAGTCCTAAGAGTACTATGTGACCGTTCAAGACTGAAGTCCTAACAGTACTATGTGACCGTTCAAGACTGAAGTTCTAACAATACTATGTGACGGTTCAAGACTGAAGTCCTGGCAGTACTATGTGACCGTTAAAGACTGAAGTTCT
>RQTK01001596.1:47390-61015 GCA_003991915.1 Elysia chlorotica
GCTTGTAATAGTAATGATGCTAATGTGATTGATTGGTTGTTTAGAAGACCTGGGCAGTGGCAGACAGGGGTGAGGGGGAAAGCCGATAGGGTGGGTTCCTTATGCATCCAGATAGGGAACGTTTATACAACAACAATAATAGCAAAGAAGGTGAAGGAAGAGAGATAAAGGCATCCTTATACAAAGAGAGGGAAGAGAGAAAAGGAAGAGAGAGAGAGAAAGAGAGAGAGAGAGAGAGAGAGAGAGAGAGAGAGAGAGAGAGAGAGAGAGACAGAGAGACAGAGAAAAAGAGAGAGGATGGAGATGAAGAAAGAATTATAGGGAGACATAGAAGGAATAGGCAAAGTGAGAGAGACTAGAGACAGAGAGAGACTGAAAAAAATAGAGAGACACAGACAGTCAAAGACTGAGAGGGTTGGGTTGGGTTGGTTTAACGTTCAACAGCAGCACTATATAGGCTTATTATTGTGGACGGGCCCCATGACGAACGAGACAGGGTGGGGATACCATGACTCCTGTCTCAGCCGGTCACATTATACTGACACCGACCCAACCAGTAGGGAACGCAACAGCCAGGATTCGAACTCGGGACCTTTTGCGTCGGAAGCCGATGTTCTACCCCTGGACCAACGCGCCCCCCTCAAAGACAGAGAGATAGTCAGAGAAAAAAGAGGGAAATGAAAGAGGAAGATAAATACTTAATTAAGAGAAGGAGATATAAAGAGACAGAGAGAAAATATATAAAGACAGATAGACAGACGGACAGACAAACGCAAACGATAAGTACATAGTTGAACTTGAAGGCAGAGACAGAGATAGTGAGACAGACAGACAGAGACAGAGAGAGTGAGACAGACAGACAGAGACAGAGACAGAGAGAGTGAGACAGACAGACAGAGACAGGCGTCTGAGTCCCACCCTAACAATAATCCGTGGCCCCGCCTCCACAGCTGCTGTCACAACAAAGGTCAGAAGTCGGCGGAAATTCGGGTCACGACTAGTTTACTTCAGGCGGAGATCGATACTGCGCGAAAACACAGACCAGGACAGTGCGACGGTTACGTCGGTTAGTGCAGTAGTGATGCAGATGTGGTGTAAACTTGTGTCTGCTTCTCATGCATAACTATATCGTGGCACACCGTGATCATCCGCCCAGACGCATAATTATGTGGAGAGTATATGTGGAGAGTGTATGTGGAGAGCATATGTGGAGAGCATAATATGTGTAGCGTCATATGTGGAGAGCATCTGTGGAGACGCATAATTATGTGGAGAGCATATGTGGAGAGCATATGTGGAGAGCATATGTGGAGACGCATATGTGGAGAGCATCTGTCTGTGGAGAGCATATGTGGAGAGCATATGTGGAGAGCATATGTGGAGAGCATATGTGCAGAGCATAATTATGTGGAGAGCATATGTGGAAACGCAGCTGTCTGTGGAGAGCATATGTGGAAACGCATCTGTCTGTGGAGAGCATATGTGGAGACGCAAGAGACACCGCTGCCGAGCCCGGAGCAGTCTGCCTCTGATGTGGAGAATAACTTTGGAGCAGCCGCTTCCTACCCTAGCTAGATCTGAAGTGGCTGAAGGCCAATCGCACTGGAGTGTTTGGTTGGAAGTCCGTCTGTCCTGCGCCCTCACGTCCCGGGTTCCTGTCGCTATGCCAGGCAGTGCCGGCCCTGAGGTCTGGAAGCGCGACAGTCTCTCTGTCCGATTGTTTGCTCGCAGACCAGGCCACATACAGCAGATAGGGGGCGCCCCACACAACGTCTGCCCCCACCCCTTTTGCCCCCACAGACAACCCTCTCAGCCCTTGCTCCGTATCCCCCCTCCCCTCCCTCCTCAACCCCCTCATTGGATCTGCCAAGTTTGCTTTCAGCTTCTGCTGAGTCCTGGGATATTCAATATCTCTTCAATCTGCGTGTGTAAGAAAGCAACAGAGTATGGATTAGTTCCCCCGAGTCCTGTCTGTCAGTCTGTGCATCTGTCTGTCTGCCTGTCATTCTTTTTGTCTGTCTGTCTGCCTGCCTGTCTTTCTGTCTGTCCCTTCATCTGGCTGTCTTTCTCTTTCATATCGCTGCCTCTCTCAATCTCTTTCTTACTCTTATCCTCTCTAGCACTTTTTCTCCCTTGCGTCACTATCTCTTGGTCCGTTTACCTCTCCCTCCGAGCCGTCCTCTTAACCTCTCCATGATCCATCTCTCCGACGCTTTATCCTGTGCACAAGCCTGTCTGTGTGTCTGATCTCTCCACCTCTCCACCTCTCCACCTCTCCACCTCTCCACCTCTCCACCTCTCCACCTCTCCATCTCTCCACCTCTCCACCTCCCCACCTCTCCACCTCTCCATCTCTCCACCTCTCCACCTTCTCGCCGTAGGATCAGTTTGATGAGCTTCTTCCAAACGGTCGATGTAGTGCCTAAGGCGTTAATATCAAAATCAACCAGCCTCCAACGCTGTTTTCTTTTATCGTTTCATATGTTTTGTTGGAATTCGCATGGTATTTTCTTGAGTAGTAGTAATAGTAGTAGTAGTAGTAGTAGTAGTAGTAGTAGTAGTAGTAGTAGTAGTAGTAGTAGTAGTAGTAGTAGTAGTAGTAGTAGTAGAGTAGTAGTAGTAGTAGTAGTAGTAGTAGTAGTAGTAGCAGCAGCAGCAGCAGCAGTAGTAGTAGTAGTAGTAGTAGTAGTAGTAGTAGTAGTAGGTAGCAGCAGCAGAAGTAGTAGTAGCAGCAGCAGTAGTATTAGTAGTTGTAGTAGCAGCAGCAGTAGCAGTAGTAGTTGTTGTTGTTGTTGTAGTTGTAGTAGTAGTAGTAGCAATAGCAGTAGTTATAGTAGTTCTGGTGATGGTATCAAGTAGAAGAAGTAGTAGTAGTTGTAGTATTAATAGTGCAGCTGTTGTAGAAGCCAAGAAAACAGATTAAAAATCGATAGCACCAGTTCGCGTCGCAGAAACCTTACATTCAAAACCATCGTACAATAACGTTAGGTGTCCTTGATATCACAAATAATATGAGTGAAAAAACAAACAAAACAATGATACCGGCGTAATAGACAAATATTTTAAAAACTTAGATAGTAAACAAATAATATTTGTACCACAATTAACATGAAACACCTTGATAATAAACAGTTCTTATAAATAGCGTGATAATAAACAATCCGTGTAAATACCGTGATAATAAACAATTCTTATAAATAGCGTGATAATAAACAATTCTTATAAATGCCGTGATAATAAAAAATTCTTATAAATACCGTGATAATAAACAATTTTTATAAATACCGTGATAATAAACAATTCTTATAAATACCGTGATAATAAAACATTCTATAAATACCGTGATAATAAACTATTCTTATAAATAGAGTGATAATAAACAATTCTTATAAATACCGTGATAATAAACAATCCGTGTAAATACCGTGATAATAAACAATTCTTATAAATAGCGTGATAATAAACAGTTCTTATAAATGCCGTGATAATAAACAATTCTTATAAATAGCGTGATAATAAACAATTCTTATAAATACCGTGATAATAAACAATTCTTATAAATACCGTGATAATAAACAATAATATTAAAGCTCTGTATGTCTGTCTGTCCTTTTTATCTCTATTTTTGACTCTTTCTCTCTATTTTTCTCCTCTCTCTCTCTCTCTCTCTCTCCCTCTCTTACACTCACACACACGCACACACACACAGACAGAAGAAGAGACTGAGACGGTGCTGTGAGCAGAGCTTTAGAAAATCGATGTAGCGATGTAGTGATGTAGCCAGAGCGACTGTGCGAGCTGGAGATCCAACAACTCTGAGATCTTGGAACACGCGCACCGAAAGATTTCTGGTGAGATTCCTGGTGTAGATCATCATTCTGTAGGTGTGGAGCAATCTGCAAGGTGCGGGATAAACGCCGCCCCCTGTCTAACAACAAAGAAATGATACAGCGCCCTCACAAGAACTAATATAAATCGAACCCCTTTACAAAACAATCGAAATAATAATAATAACAACTAACATCAATACAACAAATAATAATAATAACAACCAACACCAATACAACAATGGCAAAAAAACAACATCCAACACCGATACAAAATTTAAAAAACAACAACAGGTATAGCAACAAGAACAATTTAATAAGGAAAAACAATAACAGCAATAGCACCAACAACAACGACGACAACATTAGCAACAACAACAACAACAGCACAACAACAGCACTGATTACCTATTGGCTTGACTAGTTGAAACCAGCGCTATGTGATGATGATTATTATGAGGGTGAAATGCCGGATTTGAACCCTGCAGGCCACGCTCTAACACTGGACCAGCCATGTTACACTTCAACTTATTACAGCGTTTCAGGCGCATCGTTTCTTGGGAACAACGAGCAACTAGATTGTTGTTGTTGCTGTTGGTGTTGTTGTTGTTGTTGCTGTTGTTGTTGTTGTTGATGATGTTGTTGTTGTTGCTTATGTTGTTGTTGCTGATGATGTTGTTTTGAATTGACAAATGTTTTTGTAAACTTTGTTAAACTGTCCCAATCACACCCCTTGTTCTCCGGCCCTTTGGTTCGTGTGGGTTCCCTCTGCTCAGTGCTGAGTCCTGCTATGTTTGCTCTGGATCTGAGCCGCATTACAAGGCTGGAACTGCTGTTGTTATCCACGATGTCATTCACAAGGTTGGAACTGCTGTTGTTATCCACGATGTCATTCACTAGGTTGGAACTGCTGTTGTCATCCACGATGTCATTCACTAGGTTGGAACTGCTGTTGTTATCCACGATGTCATTCACAGGCGCGTCTTGGAACACGCGCACCGAAAGCTTGAGATTCCTGGCGCGTCTTGGAACACGCGCACCGAAAGCTGGAGATTCCTGGCGCGTCTTGGAACACGCGCACCGAAAGCTTGAGATTCCTGGCGCGTCTTGGAACACGCGCACCGAAAGCTTGAGATTCATGGCGCGTCTTGGAACACGCGCACCGAAAGCTTGAGATTCATGGCGCGTCTTGGAACACGCGCACCGAAAGCTTGAGATTCCTGGTGTAGTGGAACACGCGCACCGAAAGCTTGAGATTCATGGCGCGTCTTGGAACACGCGCACCGAAAGCCTGAGATTCATGGCGCGTCTTGGAACACGCGCACCGCAAGCTTGAGATTCATGGCGAGATCTTGGAACACGCGCACCGAAAGCTAGAGATGCCTGGTGTAGATCATCACTCTGTAGGCGTGGAGAAATCTGCAAGGCGCGGGATAACACACAACGCCGCCCCCTGTCTAACAACAAAGAAATGAAACAGCGCCCTCACAAGAACTAATATAAATCGAACCCCTTTACAAAACAATCGAAATAATAATAATAACAACTAACATCAATACAACAAAGAAAAAACAACCAACACCAATACAACAATGGCAAAAAAACAACATCCAACACCGATACAAAATATAAAAAACAACCAACACCAATACAACAATGACAAAACAACAACAACCAACACCAATACAAAATTTAAAAAAAAGCAACAGATATAGCAACAATAACAATTTAATCAGGAAAAACAACAACAGCAACAGCACCAACAACAACGACGACAACAACAACAACAACAGCAACAGCACAACAACAGCACTGATTACCTATTGGCTTGACTAGTTTGAAACCAGCGCTATGTGATGATGATTATTATGAGGGTGAACTGCGGGATTTGAACCCTGCAGGCCACGCTCTAAAACTGGACCAGCGATGTTACACTTCAACTTACAGCGTTTCAGGCGCATCATCTATTGGGAACAATGAGCAACTAGATTGTTGTTGTTGTTGTTGTTGTTGTTGTTGTTGTTGTTGTTGTTGTTGTTGTTGTTGTTGTTGTTGTTGTTGTTGTTGTTGTTGGTGTTGTTGTTGTTGTTGTTGTTGTTGTTGTTGTTGTTGTTGTTGATGATGTTGTTGTTGTTGTTGTTGTTGTTGTTGATGATGTTGTTGATGTTGTTGTTTTAAATTGACAAATGTTTTTGTAAACTTTGTTAAACTGTCCCAATCACACCCCTTGTTCTCCGGCCTTTTGGTTCGTGTGGGTTCCCTATGCTCAGTGCTGAGCGAAGTCCTGGTATGTTTGCTCTGGGTCTGTGCGGCATTTGCAAGGTTGGAACTGCTGTTGTTATCCACGATGTCATTTACAAGGTTGGAACTGCTGTTGTTATCCACGATGTCATTTACAAGGTTGGAACTGCTGTTGTTATCCACGATGTCATTTACAAGGTTGGAACTGCTGTTGTTATCCACGATGTCATTTACAAGGTTGGAACTGCTGTTGTTATCCACGATGTCATTTACAAGGTTGGAACTGCTGTTGTTATCCACGATGTCATTCACAAGGTTGGAACTGGCATTTACAAGGTTGGAACTGCTGTTGTTATCCACGATGTCATTTACAAGGCTGGAACTGCTGTTGTTATCCACGATATGTGCTTTCCATGTTCTTGGGTTTACACACCATTGAGCACGCACCTGTGGACGCTCTAGTTGGCTGCTCTTCCGAAAAGAAAACCACCTCTGTTGATCACTTTCACACCTAAGGCGCCTAGGGTTAATTAATCTAAAGAAAAAAAGGCCCAACACCAGCCAACACGGGAACCACAATGAACACACCCAAAACAAAACATAACGCTCTCTAATACAACCCTGCGCGGACACCTAGGGACGTGAAGTGGGAGAGGGTTCAAACCTCTACTGCAGTGAGCCATCAGCGCAGTCAGTAGTGCTCTCGCCGTACCAGCAGGGCGACCAAGGTTCGCTTCTGAGCGGTTACTCGCGGTTACTCCCGGCCCATAGGTGGTAGAGCTCTATGGAAAATGAGCTATCGTAAACCCAAACCAAGGTTACCATGGTGATGCTGTTTGAGGCGAGTGTTTGATGTGCCAGCAGAGCGCTGGCTGAGTGAGCAGTTGTGAGATTTGAGAAGCCGTCACAAAGTTACCGCGCTGCCTGGCCAGCCGCCGCCTCGTGATAGCTCTCCGCGTGTGGCGCGTGAGCCGGTGGTGAGGGAGGGCCACTTTAACTCGACCAATAATAACCATAATATTACCCCCCCCCCCCACACACACAGCCAGTGGTAAGGGAGGGCCACTCCAAGCTTAAACTCGACCAATAATAACCATAATATTACCCCTCCCCCCCACCACCACCACCACCCACACACACCCACCACTGAGGCCGCAATCGTTGCTTCTGAATAGAACAACCTTGAAGTTTTTCTCACCATCACCCTGCTTCACTTAATGTTTGGGAACCGCAGGCATTGCTCGCCGGGAAAACATGCACGTCTTTTAACGATTTGAAAAGCAAACGCATAGTTTACAATAATGCCTGGTTTCCTAACTGTCCACACCTAACACTTCCGAAGTCACGATGCAGTGTCTTGGTCGTTTCCTCCGAAGAATAATATTAATGTAATGCTTCCAGAACTCGGTTGCGCATGCCTGACTTAATTAGTCGGGGGACTAAACAAACGGGTCCGCCGCCACTGGCTTCCTGCCAAAAGTTTCGCGCGTTTAGTCACTGGAGTGTTTGCGGCTTGGCGTTAAATACTACTACAACTACTACCCAACGTTTAAATAACGACGGCCTCTTTCCCCTGACCGTGTTTGCGTGATTTGTGGAGGGTTCCGCACCAACGAAGCGTGCCGCTGTTGTCCACACAAAGTGATAAACCCCTTCACCGTGTGTATGTAGCGTAATAGGCGTGCGCACCAAGCTGCGACCGTTCCACTGTTGTGAAATAACACAAGAAAGAAACCAATCGAAAGTAAACTAAGTCAGAGACACCCCGCTCTAGACGTAGACTCTAGGTCTAGATCTATATAAAAAAAATCATGCACATGAATCTTTTAAACCTCTGTATATACCATTTTACTTCTAACCAACCTTTTATGCACAATTTCTATGCCTTTATTACTCAGAGAGATAAAGCAGTCGCCTCCACTACTACTACTACTACTACTACTACTACTACTACTACTACTACTACTACTACTACTACTACTACTACTACTACTACTACTACTACTACTACTACTACTACTACTACTACTACTACTACTACTACTACTACTACTACTACTACTACTACTACTACATTTATTTATAGAGCGCCATGTCCAATAAACTCAGCTCATGGCGCTTTTAGCACATTTAAAAAATAATATGACATAGTCGCATAGGGCATAAATAAAAATTCATGTAATAATATTAGAAACTAAAAGAATTAATTCATAAAGGAACATGATTTGCATATAAATTACGGCTAAGCCGTCGAACAATGTGGGAGAGAGAGAGAGAGAGAGAGAGAGAGAGAGAGAGAGAGAGAGAGAGAGAGAGAGACAGAGAGAGAGAGACAGGCATAGAGAGAGACAGACATAGAGAGAGAGAGAGAGAGAGAGAGAGAGAAAAGAGAGAGAGAAAGAAACGGGGAAGAATAAAGGGTTAGAAAGAGAAAGAATGAGGGAGAGAGCCATAAAGGGGCAACACGCGCCTCTAACCCTTTCAACCTAATGAATACAATTCTCATGCTGGCAATCATTTTTGTGACATTCTCTAAATAAGAACAGAGCTATTATTAAACTGATTTGTTATGGCATACTGTTTTTGTCCGTTTTTCAGAGCACATGAGCATCAAGATCTGGGCTGCACGTACTAAACAGTTGTCTCAATGTTGGATACAGGACTAAGGACGTGATCCCAAATGTTGGATACTACACATATGACGTGATCCCAAATGTTGGATACCACACATATGACGTGATCCCAAATGTTGGATACTACACATATGACGTGATCCCAAATGTTGGATGCTACACATATAACGTGATCCCAAATGTTGGATACTACACATATGACGTGATCCCAAATGTTGGATACCACACATATGACGTGATCCCAAATGTTGGATACAACACATATGACGTGATCCCAAATGTTGGATAGTATACCAGAGGCGTGAGATTCGATGATGGATACTAGACCAAGGACGTAAACCTAAATGTTGGACATCATGTCGAGGAATGCTTTAT
Source organism: Elysia chlorotica (assembly GCA_003991915.1). Lineage (NCBI taxonomy): Eukaryota > Metazoa > Mollusca > Gastropoda > Plakobranchidae > Elysia > Elysia chlorotica. The sequence continues at coordinate 56,467 of RQTK01001596.1, forward strand.
ACGTGACCTAGAGCGTGATCCTACATTTTGGATACGAGACCAAGCACGTGATCCTGCATGTTGGATACCAGACCTGCGACGTGATCCTGCATGTTGGATACCAGACCTGTCACGTGATCCTGCATGTTGGACACAGACCTGTGTTGTGGAGGGTGTCTCGGGACAGGTAGGTCCACACAACAAGACAACATCTGACAAGTTCAACCCTAGAATTTTAGTGTTAATTTGTTGCCTAGACATCTGACAAGTTCAACCCTAGAATTTTAGTGTTAATTTGTTGCCTAGACAACATCTGACAAGTTCAACCCTAGAATTTTAGTGTTAATTTGTTGCCTAGACATCTGACAAGTTCAACCCTAGAATTTTAGTGTTAATTTGTTGCCTAGACATCTGACAAGTTCAACCCTAGAATTTTAGTGTTAATTTGTTGCCTAGACATCTGACAAGTTCAACCCTAGAATTTTAGTGTTAATTTGTTGCCTAGACATCTGACAAGTTCAACCCTAGAATTTTAGTGTTGATTTGTTGCCTAGACATCTGACAAGTTCAACCCTAGATTTTAGTGTTGATTTGTTGCCTAGACAACATCTGACAAGTTCAACCCTAGAATTTTAGTGTTGATTTGTTGCCTAGACATCTGACTAGTTCAGCCCTAGAATTTTAGTGTTAATTTGTTGCCTAGACATCTGACAAGCTCAACCCTAGATTTTAGTGTTAATTTGTTGCCTAGCGTCAAACATAAAACACGACAGAAGACTGTACTGTGGACAGACACCAAAGCTAACGACTGACAATTTCACGTACTGTTACACTGAGATAGTGCGGGGATACCACGACTCCTGTATCAGGCGGAAACATTATACCGATACCGACCGACCCAGTAGGGAATCACACACATTCTTGACCAATCGCTAATTTTGAAGTAGAAACGACCAGAATGGGAGACCAACACTCTACCATCTGCGCCAGTTCGCCCCCACCTCCCCCTCCTCCCAGAATGGCTAAAACTAAGGAGTCACCCTAGTGCTTAATTCTGATTGGTAGCGCGAGTGTTGTGGGTGACGTCAGGAGCCCAGGGTCAAGGTCGCCAACTTAGACGTTAGATAAGTACCTGTCTCGAGGTGAACACAACTTAGACGTTAGATAAGTACTTGTCTTGTGGTGAACACAGCTTAGCCGTTAGATAAGTACCTGTCTCGAGGTGAACACAACTTAGACGTTAGATAAGTACATGTCTTGTGCTGAACACAACTTAGACGTTAGATAAGTACCTGTCTCGAGGTGAACACAACTTAGACGTTAGATAAGTACCTGTCTCGTGGTGAACACAACTTAGACGTTAGATAAGTACATATATCGTGGTGAACACAACTTAGACGTTAGATAAGTACCTGTCTCGTGGTGAACACAACTTAGACGTTAGATAAGTACATATATCGTGGTGAACACAACTTATACGTTAGATAAGTACCTGTCTCGTGGTGAACACAACTTAGACGTTAGATAAGTACCTGTCTCGTGGTGAACACAACTTAGACGTTAGATAAGTACCTGTCTTGTGCTGAACACAACTTAGCCATGTACCCGCACATGATACATGTATTGCAGTAACAAAATACATGTACCCGCATATGATACATGTATTGCAGTAACAAAATACATGTACCAGCATATGATACATGTATTGCAGTAACAAAATACATGTACCAGCATACGATACATGTATTGCAGTAACAAAATACATGTACCAGCATACGATACATGTACTGCAGTAACAAAATACATGTACCAGCATATGATACATGTATTGCAGTAACAAAATACATGTACCAGCATACGATACGTGTATTGCAGTAACAAAATACATTTATTGTATCCTCTGGCAGTTCTCAAGGACGGCATGGGCAGGGATGCTGTCATTTGCTGTCACTTGCTGTCATGTATTGTGACTTGTGGTTGTGGGACGGGCCGTCCAAACATGTCGCGCAACACTCTCGCAATCAGCGCCCGCTAGTGTTCGGGCTGTTATTCACACAGACAACAGGGCGTGTTTTTGTAATTGTTGTTTTTGTATTGTGCGGAGGCTCCGCGCGAAAACATGACCAGGTCAGGGCTGCAGGAGACACCTGCGGGCTGGTGCGGGGTCAAACACCGAACTAGACCTAGAATTACTTTTTGTTCGGGCAACAGAAACACAATGCAGTGCGGAGGCAAACAAACAAAAGTGCACTGCTCTTATCATGCTAATTATGGCCGCTAACTTTCGCCTTGAGAGGTTTTCATGCTAATTATGGCCGCTAACTTTCGTCCTGACAGACTTGACACGCAAATGAAATGTACAGTTCAGACGACCTGTGGTGATTGTGGGAAAAAACGATTTGTGGTTTTGTTTTGTGGGGAGTTTTTGTTGTTTTTAAGGGGTTGGGTAGGCGAGGGTTAAAAGATTAATAGCTTTGGCTTGTGGTTGACCTTGGAGGACGTTGACTTGTTTGCTTCGATCAGCGCCACCAAGCGGCATAATATTATTGTTTCTACAATGTCATGCAGGCCCGTTTATTAAAGGTGACCTCTGACCTGTGCATGTGTTAAGTGTAGAAATCTTTACGCTATAGAAATGTACGTACACGGCTGGCCAAAGGCCAAGGAAGGGTTACAAGGGCTCCTCAAACACACAATGTTTTTCTACGAAAACTCCTTTGGGACATCCATATAGGACCACTCTTTGGTACACCCATATAGGACCACTATAGTGGTTAAGCACACTGGTCTTCGCCTTGGCAAGGCGATGGGTGCCGAGTAGAAGGTGCGGGTTCGATCCCCGTCCATGTCATCAGTCTAAAAATGTGTCTTTGTCTACTTGTCTTATCTGTTGGTCTCAGCTAGACCTAGGTTTGTGGCTGTCCCTTTCTAACCTATTTTCACCTTATTCCCTCAGTCGCTAGCATCATTATTTGGTCCCTAGGTCTAGCTCCGTCTGTTAAAGCCTCTATAGTTGTTGACCAGCTTCTCCGTATCATAGTAGTAGTAGTAGCAGTAGTAGTAGTAGCAGAATCACCAGTAATAATAATTCTGATGAAGTTAAAGAAACTAAAAGTTCATGTAATGTCTATGAAACAATTGTGTCGCTGAGTGAGTGGGCGATCTCTTTGATTAGATTCACAGGGATAAGATCAAAGCCGTCAGTTGAGACCTGGAGGGGAAGGCGATATTCCAAAGACCATTTCAGGATTCAGGCATAGAGTGCGCTCACAAGGAGGCTGGAGCTATGAATGCAATGTACACAGGAATGAAAAGGTGGGGGGGAGGGGGGTAATCATTCACTCTAAGCGCTGAAACAAGAAACAAAAGGTTTTCCATAGCCATTCTCCCTTTTGTGTGAGCTCTCTCTCTCTCTCTCTCTCTCTCTCTCTCTCTCTCTCTCTCTCTCTCTCTCTCTCTCTCTCTGTCTCTAAGAGACAATTGCAGCAAAATCAATCAAATAAAAAAGGTCCGGGGGGGGGGGGGGGGGAGAGGATAAAGAAGAACAACACCAAGAAAAAAGAGAGGGGGGGGGGTGGTGTGGATTCAGATCAAATCGAAGAAAACCTACACGATGGCGTGATATCAACGGCAAAACCGGCAAACCTGGCACCGGAGTGAAACCCTCAGGAGGAAAACATCTAGAGTAACAAGTGAAGCTTGGGCGAGAGTTAGAGGGAAGGCGCCTCATTTAGACAATGGTTCTGTCAGCCACACAGCGCGCCTCGCTTAGACAATAGCCCGAGTGTTTGGGTAGGACATAGGCTTGGATAGGACATAGGCTTGGATAGGACATAGGCTTGGGTAGGACATAGGCTTGGGTAGGACATAGGCTTGGAGGTCTAGTAACAAAATACAGAATTGGTAAACGTAAGACAGGTCTAGTAACAAAATACAGAATTGGTAAACGTAAGACGGTTCTAGACAATCAAAATACAGAATTGGTAAACGCAAGACAGTTCTAGACAACCAAAAGACAAAATTGGCAGTAAACGTAAGGCGGGTCTAGTATTTAGTTTTAGTTCCGTAATGCGCCTTTATTTTGATTGTTTTGAAGCGTTGCTTGTTTGTTTTCTTTTTTAGGGCTCACCGTGATCTCTAGATAAGCTTTATTGTGGACGGGCTCCAAAACTAATGTCTGACAACTACGAGGCAGTGCGGGGATACCACGAGTCCTGTCTCAGCCACTCACATTACACAGACGCCGATCTCTAGTAGGGGACACAATCAGACAAATACAGTTTTTGCCTGGCAATAGCACAGAGAAGTATTCTGCGCAACTCTAGCCACCAGTGCATGCACCCCTTCCCCGTGCTCTTTGTTTCTCTCTGTGAGTGGTATCTGGATACATATATCTGAGAAACTCCAAAAATGTACAGAGCAATCTTGTAGACCCGAATAATGGCGGCACGGGGCATGGGGCAGGCTGAGAGGAAGCTTTACTCTGGTGTACGTTATGGAGAGAGAGAGAGAGAGAGAGAGAGAGAGAGAGAGAGAGAGAGAGAGAGGGGGGGGGGGAGAGGGGGAGAGG
>RQTK01001597.1:0-10198 GCA_003991915.1 Elysia chlorotica
TCATGTATCTACCCTCAGCCATAGACTCATCAGCAAACACAGTGTTTCGCCCTATCAGTGCGGGTAGAGTGGGAATCGAACCAGGGACCTGCTGCTTGCAAGTCGAACGCTCTACCAACTGAGCTATCCGGTTCGGTAATGGGGGAACGAGTCGTGTGTATCGTGGGCGCCACAATCATTTCTTTTGTTTTATCTATGTTTAGTGTTAGGAAGTTCTCTATACACCAGTCGTAAAACTCTTTTTACCTCAGCTTAACAACCGTCCTCTGAGGTGCCTAAAAGGCCTTGCACAGTTGAGTCATCGGCAAATTTAATAAAGCGAGTGTTTGCTTCGGTGTCCCTGTAATCATTAGTGTAGATTGAATATAGAAGTGGAGATATAACACAACCTTGAGGTGCGCCCGTGTTTGTAACCGCATTTTCTTAGCATGTTCCAATGATATAAACAAACTGGGGCCTTTTTGTGAAGAACTCTAAGATCCAGTGAATAGTGCATGTGTTAATCTTCAAAGCTAATGATTTTTTCACAAAAGAATGAGCTTGGATGGTGTTAAATGCAAATGAAAAATCCACAAAGAGAACTCTTGCATATGTTTTAGGCGCTTCAAGGAGCTTCGTGATGTTATTTAAAAAAAACTTAACTATGGAGATGTGAAACCCTTCACTGAAATAGGCTGGAAGAAAATATGTGAAATCAAGTGCATTCGTCTGCAAAGTGATAACCCAAAAATAAAACTATCGACGATATGTGAACAGATACGATTTCGCTAGCCATATTAATATGTTTCTTGCTTGTTTGTTTTTGTGGCTTTATAAACAACACATTTTGCGAGACAGTTGCCACTCAGGAGGCAACTTGTTTTGATTCATCGTCAGCTTTTTTTCTTAGCGTTAATCTCCTCTAGAAATGTGTTTACAACAACAAATAATTATAATTATTGCGAGTTTTTTCAAAGGGACATAATCGTCTTTTTTAAGTCATGTACCGAAAATGTGGTAGCTTCTCTTCTTTTAAGTTAATACTTTCAAAAAAGCTTCAGATGCATTGTATTTCAGGGGAGTTTGATAACTCATGGGTTAGAGCGTTGATTCCCGATATGGGCGAATTCTTGGTTTAAGCAAAACCTGACATACCAGGGCTCATGTCTATCTGTTGTCCCTTTTAACACCGCATTCTTTCCAAAGAAGAATGATATTTCGGACGCACAATTATGTTAAATAAAGATAAAGAAAAGAAATAAAGCTCATGCTTTTACTTTGTTAACGACATTTTTAAAAAAAATAAAGAAACCCTTTCTGTAACACAGTGTAAAAATGTCGAGAATGACAGTGGTGTCATGCTTTGTTGCAATAATTAAACTTTTCATGTCCTAGAAAGTAGGCTGATGATGATTATGATTATGATGATGATGATGATGATGATGATGATGATGATGATGATGATGATGATGATGATGATGATGATGATGATGATGATGATGATGATGATGATGATGATGATGATGATGAAAGTAATAATAATGAAAATAATAATGATAGTGTGACGTTGATTCGAAAAGAGTCCCTGTTAATGATCAGTTGACGAATAATTATAAAGTAGTAATTATGAATATTGATGTAATGACAATGATAATGATAATGTGTCGTTGGTTCTAAGATGGTTCCTGTTATAGGTCAATTGCTGAATAAAAATAATTCACACAGACTCGGACAATATCAATATTAACAAAATAAACATTACCATATTAAATCCTTTGAAGAAACGAAATAATTTAACTTTATTAATAAACGCCGTGTCTGTGGGTTAATAATACAACTCAGAATGTCACGATGCGAATCACTACTTGACAAATTTTTAGACCTATAATGGATCTCAATGGCAGCGCTTACATGCAAGATATTACAGAAGAATAAAAATCATTTCTCTACAAAAAAACATCAATGAATCCTCTTTTACTATGCTGCTCTTACATACACAAAACACAGATCTACTCCAGAAAACACTTGGCATAGAAGCTCGAGAATTTTCCAGAATTCTAAATCACGTCATTATTATACAACACTAGACATAGACACCCATCGCACAACTCGAGGTCTATTTCTTGTGTACGCACTATTTTAGGGAATCTCCAAAAATGTGAATAGGTAAAAGCTATTGTATTGAGACGGAGGATGTGTAGATCAATACAAAAAGGTGCCAGCACAAGAGCGTATGAACCGCCACAACATGTGTGAAGCGTAATGAAATCTCGAGTAATTACTACTAGTACTTTCTTCAAGCCGGTCGCAGCCGATTTTGTGAAAACTACTATGTAGCAATCTACCTGCAAGAAAATGTTGCACTGGCCAATCTTTAGGAAATTATCCTTATAATTTTCTAATTACAGTGACATTTCATCCAATCTCTTTCACCTGTTAGAAACTTGCAAAACGTCTTACTTATAATCATCCGAGTTGCAATGAAAGATTGCAAAACGTCAAAATCATATCATATAAAACGCATTATCATAATCATGTTCCATGCGCCACACTGTAAGGACAAATTTAATTTAATAATATGTATCGGTTTGTAAGGAAATATAATAACCGACAGGCATATCATTTAATGATATATTCATACATATTTGGTTAAACATTTCAAAAACACAAAATTAATGATGAACGTTATTCTTTCAAAACTTGACTGAGAAAGTTTGCATCCACATTAATTATCTGATCCTTTAATATTATCAACTTTAAAAACTGTAACTTTGTAAACATAAAGCCCACCTCATTACTCTTGGGCTTTCAAACTTCGGTGCGTCTAAGTATTGGAGAGGATGATGGTCGGTCTGCAGCACAAATTGCCTACCACAAAGATATAGAAAAAACTTTAGAATCGCCCATACAACCACAAGGCAGTCTTTCTCTTTTGCTGAGTAATTTTTCTTTATGAGAGATTATATTTCAAAATGGGAAAGTGAAAGTATGAAATTGGTTTACAATGCCTCCAGTAATCATAGATTGAAAATTACGTTTTGATATTGTAAAAAAAAGCGGAATCATGGACTCAAATCTAATAAAGGGTAATCATAAAAAGCATTCATAATGTTATTATGAATGCTTTTTATGATTCCACTTTATTACACAATATTATATTTGTAAGCACTAAAAAGTTTTGATATTTTTTTACATTAAAAGCATCAGTGCGAAGCACAAAAGTCTTATTAACATCAGTCTAGTAACTGTAGGATAGGCCAAGAAATAATGTAATTCTTTAACGCTATATAGATATTTTCTGGTGATTCATCCCCTTGAACTAATTTAGACATGTATCATCTCACAAGATCAGATATCGAGGCTGCAATAACCTCAAATTTGTGAACAAAATCATAATAGTAATTAAAAAATCCAAGAAACGATCGAACATTCTTCTTCGTCTTCAGTCCTGGGGCATCTCGAACCTTGGCCACATTGTCGTGTTTATGATGATGATGATGATGATGATGATGATGATGATGATGATGATGATGATGATGAGGATGATGATATTGATGATGATAACGTGCGTCTTTCTCGGAAAAGAAAACAAATCATTTAAACACAAAAACAACTTAATAGATATTTAATACAAATGCGCTTGTAAGCCCATTCATCTCTGATACAGATGTGAGCAGGTGACAAGTTTGTTTAAGATGTATTTTACTGAGTAAACTTAAATAATTCTTTTTTCCAGATTTATTGAACTTTATTGCTGGTTTTTAACACTTGGGTCTTTGTGTTTTAGCTGTGTGTTTTGGAGACGGTGCTGCACTTGTGTGTATACTTGCGCGTGAGGTTAATTGCTACATGTATTCGGTTTTTTGTTCAATCGCCATGTACATACATGTACGAGTGGACTTATCTATGCTTTTATTTTATTGGCTATTGTGTTCTCTGTTTTCTGTGAGCTGTCAGTCAAGAGTCTGGTAGATTACGTATGAAGGTTGGACCTCTGCTCAGATTGAGTCTAAGGTCTGGGATCCTTAGACGCGTAGTTTGGCCACGCCTCTTTTAGTTTATATTGACAGGGTTTAGTTTGAGGCGGTGGTCAGATTACGTTTTCTTTAATGTGTTTAGAAACAGGGAAATTGACTACTTTGATCGTGGTCATTTCCCCAGATTTCGGCCGTTTAATGTCGGTCGGTGTGGGGAATTTTCGTTACCCTGGACAGTTGCATCTCCCGAGAACTCTGTCCAAGTGTTCGACCTAGCCTCCGGTCACTCTGATCGGCTCAGCAGTAGTTGCGTTTTTTGTTTGTTTTTGTGTGTGTTTGTTTTTGTTTTTTTTGCTGTTGTTGTTATTGTCAACGCCGACTATTAAGATATAGAGAGAGAGAGAGAGAGAGAGAGAGAGAAGAGAGAGAGAGGGAAAGCATTAGTCAATTTCAACAATAATCAGTTCATCCCAACGATCGAAGTGCAAGAGGGCAAGGGAGATTAAAAAGAGAATATTGCACATCTATAAACAGTTATGCCCCTTGCATTTAAAGAATAATTTCCTTGCAAAGGGAAGTTAATCATAGTTATACGTATTACTTAACGATGTTAAAAATTATTTCAGAAAAAATAGTCGAATGACTTGAAACAGTTTTCCCTTTTGTTGACTCTACGAATGTGTTGACAGTTACTCGTATTAACTGATTGGGGACCGTCAGCAATAACACCACGTTGCGTATTCGTTCGTTCGGCCCTAACACCCTCTTAGAACCGACAACCGCCGGCCTATTTCCACCTCCATCATTCCAATCTGCAACACAAAATATGCACCAAAACCAAAACCAAGAGAAACAAAATGCAAAAACGAATAATAATAAAAAAAAAGAGATGGTAGGACATTTTTTTTTTGGGGGGGGGGGGGGATCTTAAAAAGAATAGAAATTAATAAATGTATTGACACTATAACATCTATCTCTTTCACAGAAAACAGTGATAAAGAAACCCTCCCCGAATAAGCACAATCTTTCCACAGCCTAGCTGTCAAACCACGGGGGTGAGGACGAAGGTCTTTTACCTATTTTCTTTTATTTCTTTCCTTTTTTTGTTCAATGGTTATCTTATTTTGTTATTTATTTACTTATTCATTTGTTTATTTATTTATTTATTTATTTATTTATTTAGTTAGTTAGTTACTTAGTTAGTTAATTAGTTAGTTATCTGTGGATTTATTTCTTCTGTATCTAAAGTGACATATCTTGAACTGAGAAAAATTGGCCAGATTAGATCATACCTTGACCATCATGCTACCCAGAAACTTGTTTCAGCCTTTATACTATCTAGGCTTGACTACTGTAACTCCATTCTCGCGGGCCTACCATCAGACAAATTAAATAAACTGCAGCGAATTCAGAACAGTGCTGCCAGGCTTGTCTTGAAAAAATCTAAGAGAGACCATATAACCCCCTTACTTAATGAGCTTCATTGGCTCCCAGTTAGGGCCAGAATTGAGTACAAACTAGCCATTCTTTGCTTTAAAAGCCTTAATTGTAATTTTCCATCATACATATCAGACCTCCTCACTCCATACACACCCTCTAGAGCACTAAGATCAAGCAGCTCTAATTTATTAAGCACATCGAGAGTGAAGCTTAAATCTTATGGTGAGAGAGCATTTTCCTTTATTGGCCCAAAAGCTTGGAATTCCCTTCCTAGTGACATCAGGGAAATAACAAAATTAGACCAGTTTAAAAGTAAACTCAAGACACATCTTTGTACAAAACATTTGCAATCCTAGTCACCAGTGTAGATGTGGTTAAGTTCTGTTTCTATTGTGTATTTTGCTTATGTTGTATTAGTTGTATGTAAGTGGATGAATGGATTAACATTGTAAGGCGCCTAGGGCCCACATTGTGGGGAGTGGGCGCCCTATAAATGCCATTATTATTATTATTATTATAGGATAATGCTTAGAAACTTAAGAGATATAAAACTAGCAGAAAACTTTCCTCTCCTACAAAGATCCCAGACAGAAAGTAAAAGATGACTTTGCCGTATAGGATACGCCTTGGAAACTTATGAGACATAAAACTAGCAGAAAACTTTTCTCTGATACAAAGATCGCGGACAGAAAGCGAACAATAACTTCGCCGTATATGACATCCCTTAGCAACTTCGGAGACATACAACTAGCAGAAAACTTGTTGTTTTTTTTTTTTTACAATATCACAGACAGAAAGTGAAAGACGACCACTACTGACCGACCACTGTACGCGGCCCGAGTCCTGGTGTCGCCAGTAGCCGCTCCACCCGGCCATAAATTTGACCGTTATCAACGTCATCTCCGACTGGACAGTGGACGCGAGGATTCCACAGGGTCTTGTATCACGTGACCTATCTATCTATCTATCTATTTATCTATGTACCCATCTATGTACAGTTAACCTATAATTATCAGACCTCCCACCTGATTTTAAGGTATATGTAGACCCGTCCTGTTTGTGATTTATATACACTTTTTTGTCATCAGAATATCCCAAGTAGAAACAGACATATCACTTTGAATCATTCTTGGTGTAAATTAGTACAAGAGAAAATATGTTCCCAAGCATTTACCTGAAACTGTTCACATCTCATGATTATAGGCATATTTTTTGTGTGCACGTAAGTTAAAATGTATAAACTTTCGGTATTTATTATTTTGAAATGGAAGATGTGCAGATCAATACAAAACAGTGCTAGCACAAGAGTGTATGTGCGGGGTGATATGAAAGGGATAAACTCGTTTCTAAGTCAACCAGGTAGTTCCGTAGAATTTTTGGATTTTTCAAGTTTGCCCCCCTCACCGCTTTCACCAGAGAAAGCGAGTCAGAGAGAATTATAAATAATATTTCTTTTTTATAGGTGAAAAGCAAGATTGTCAGGGTGAGAATTTAGATTGACGGCATATTTTAAGAATAGTTTGTCTCTTTTACTTACAAGGATGATTCGTCTGCAGCTACGTAAAGGCTTTCTACCGGTGTGGTAAGAAAGGCCCCGAGGCTGAGACGCAGCCCTTGGTGGTGTATAGTGTCTAGCATTTTTTATATAAGATGGTCTGGCAGAGCAATACATTACACTGCCGTAGCCGAGTTTAGATCGTATCAGAGAGCGATAGAGGTAGAGGAGGGACTCTCTATCTGCTCACTACTCTGTACAGGATAAAGTTTAATTGAGATTGGGTGTTTTTTGACACTTTTTCTTCAGACATTTCATGTGGGGGATAAAGGTGATTATTTTTTTTTATCAAATATTGCGTCTTCTTCTACAGACATCCTTTGGACTCGGCCGATGTAGAGATCAGGAGGCCTGTGAAATTTCCTTTTATTAAATAAATGAACAGCAATCATTTTATGAGGTGAGGCCGAGTTAACTTCTCTACTAGATAACCACTAGAAAGTTCAGAATCAAACCTCGGGCCTCCGACTACTTAATCTAATGACCCAACAGCTGAGCTAGTTGTCAACTGAATGTATAAAAGAACCCTTTTGTTGTTGTTTATTTTGTTTTTTTTGCACATGGAAGAAAACTCGAAAACTTGAAAGCAAAAAAAAAAAAGAAAATCATGAATAAAATAAGAGGGACATTAACAAATGAATACTAACAAGCAGCCAAACAAATGGAATCAATAACACATGAAAGCATCTTTTGATCAATATTGATGTTTATTTTCTTCATTTTATTAAACCCTTCGCTGAGAACTTTCTGACCACGTAACAGTTCCACAGGGTAATCCCGCTAACGAGTTTCCAGGAAATGACGAGCCCTAATTGATGCTGATTGATCACATGTTGTATTGATTATAGGAACCATTTCATACTGGAAACACATTAAGTTCAATACTTTTAACACTGCCGGCTACACTGACATCGACAACAACAATAACTTGAGGTCGTCTTGATCTCTCATTGTCTAACCATAAAACTATTAAAGCAATAATTATCACAGTTTTAGTGAGTAAGTTTGTTTTTACGGCACGTCGTCACAGTAACGGCAATATTGTGGCCATTGATGTTCTAAGAAAGTTAATACGTACATTACACTAGTAGAAATCTTTATCTCTCTGAGTGGTAAAAGCATAACAATTTTGCTTAATACGGTTGGTTACAAGTAAAGGATGTATATATGCTACAGTAAGAACCCATATCTAGGGAAACACGTTATCACTAAATTATTCAGTGAATACGCACAACCCCTGTTTCACTCGGAGATTTCACGTAATCACTAAAATTTCTAGTGATTACTCAAAATCCCTGAAAAATGGTCCCAGTGATAACGTGTAATCCCTGACCACATTAATTTTGCACACAATTTGGACATTGACAGGCATGTGTAGAATGCAACATTTTATTTCTTAAATCTTGAGTTCGGTAAAAGATAATGAATGTTTCTCGCTTTCATTTAAAAGTTCTATAATGTGGCAGACCACTATTGTCATTTTTTATTCAGTTTTCAATTAAAATATAAGACTACCATGGACATTGTCTCTTGTTACAACAATTGAGACTGCTACGACAGCGTGAGTTACACTGAATCTCTGCGGCTTTAGTTGGAATGTTTGCATGTTTCTTTTGTTATTCTTTTAACACCCTGTCTCTTCCACAATGGCCAGTTGAAATGTGGGCGCTCTCGATAATATCAAACGTCTCCTCGATGCTAACGTAGTAGAGTGGCGATTCCTGCTGTAACAAACGTCTCTTTATCAGTTTTTCTGTAGGCTCACACTGGAGTATTTCATACTTGCGAGATAGAAAGAGATCAGAGATGTTTTAGTCATACAAACAAAACAACATAAGCAACAACATAAACAAAAACTGCAACAACTTCAACAGCAAAAAGAGCAACATCACCAGCAACAGCAACAACAACAACAACAGCAAGGGAGAGAAAGAGAGAGGTGGGAGGGAGAGAGACAACATCAACAGCAACAACAAAGAGAGAGTCTTTAAGTCTTATGTTTTTATGAAAATTGAAACAATAACAACAAAAGAAGAACAGAAGCAGCAACTAGAACAAAAACTACAACAACTTCAACAGCAACAGCAACAACAACAACAGGAAGGGGAGAGAGAGAGAGAGAGGGGGGGATAGAGAGAGTGAAAGAGAGACAACAGCAACATCATCATCAACAACAACAACATAAACAACAACATCAACAACAACAAAACTTACTTTTCCAAGAGAACAGCAGTTTAAAAGATCCATATGTAGGATTATCATAGTTAAATTTTATTGTACAGGCAAATGTCCTCCAGATACCCTAGAATGCGCTAGGACTAACAGTAAAACATGCTCTCTAATGTAAATTCTTTCCCGTTAAATAGCGGACAGTCAACCAGAAAGTGACTTATATAATAAATTATTGATAGTTGCAGATATGGAACTGTGGAGAGTCTTCACCTCTCAATAGGAGGGGGGCGCGGTGGTCCTGGGGTAGATCATCGGTTTCCGACGCAAAAGGTTGAGTTTGATATTACGGCACGTGAGCACGGTAACGGCTATCTTTATTGTGCCATGATGTCCTAAGATAGCTTATACATTATACTATGAGAACGGTGACTCTATCTCTTTCAATGAGTTTACGGCACGTCAGCATAGTAATGGCTATATTGTGTCCAGTTAATACGTTATTAGTAACAAAGGTGACTCCTTTATCTCTCTCTCTCTCTCTACCTACCTCTCTCTCTCTCTCTATCTATCTATCGGTAAAAGAATACAAATTTCGCATGAAAAGGTTGGTCAAAAGTAAAGAGTATATACGTTTAAAAAATCCATGTGTTCGATTATCACAGTTAAATTTTATTATACAGATTTATATTCTCCAGATAGCTTAGAAGGCGTTGCGGACTCACGCATGTAACTAATTTATGCTCCCTAATGGTATGGAAGTCAGGTGCAGATTTCTTTCCCAGTAAAAAACAAAAAACAAAACGTGCAGTCAATCATACAGTTGCAGATAATGATGATGATGATGATGATGATGATGATGATGATGATGATGATGATGATGATGATGATGATAGTGGTGGTGGTGATAGTGGTGATGGTGATGGTAATGACGAGTTTGAGTTTGAGTTGGTTTTAACGTCCGCCGTCAGCACTATATTGTGGACGGATCTCAAGACTGAGGTCTGACTATTGTATGTGCTGCCACACACGAGATAAGCGGGGATACCATGACTCCTGTCCCAGCTGTGAACCCGGA
>RQTK01001597.1:10950-31074 GCA_003991915.1 Elysia chlorotica
ATGATGATGATGATGATGATGATGGTGATGATGATGATGATGATGATGATGATGATGATGATAGTGGTGGTGGTGATAGTGGTGATGGTGATGGTAATGACGAGTTTGAGTTTGAGTTGGTTTTAACGTCCGCCGTCAGCACTATATTGTGGACGGATCTCAAGACTGAGGTCTGACTATTGTATGTGCTGCCACACACGAGATAAGCGGGGATACCATGACTCCTGTCCCAGCTGTGAACCCGGACCTTCTGCGCGGAAGCCGATGATCTACCCCGGGGCTACTGCACCCCACTGGTGATGGAAGAAGAAGAAGAATGGTAATACTAATGCTAATAATAACAACAATAATAATAATAATAATAATAATAATAATAATAATAATAATAATAATAATAATCTGCCTCGCTCTCTCTTTCTCTCTCTCGCTCTCTGTCTGCCCCTCTGTCTGTCTGTCTCTTTGTCTGTCTGACTGTCTCTCTCTGTATGTCTGTCTGCTTGTCTGTCTGTCTGTCTGACTGTCTGTCTGTCTGTCTGTCTGTCTATCTGTCTGTCTGTCTCTCTCGCTCTCTCTCTCTCTCTCTCTCTCTCTCTCTCTCTCTCTACCCCTTGTCATTTTTCTATAACAGCCCCTTATATACAGTACTTCTTCAGCAGCAAGTTAATCACCGAATCTCCTTTACCTAGATATACCTAGTGCTCTACAGCAACTATATAATTTTCTGAAGCCATCAAATCCTACTCAACCACTGATGATCGCTTAATCGCTAAAATAATTACACAGCGCACAGCCAAGTCAACATTTACCTGAACTTTTATTATCTAATGTGTAAAAAAAGTGCACACATAAATAATATTGTGAACATTTTAGTTAAAGTTTATGGTTATCGATTTTGGTGACATATCAATAAAATAATGCCCTATAACTCTATAGGAGTAAAATAAGAGCTAAATTTAACGTAATGCATTTGTTAGAACTTTTAAAAACTTTGCCTTGGTTCCTTTTTTTCAAAGTGTATGGTACAAAAAGAGGGAGTGTGTGGAAGAAGGGGGATAATGATACTGGTGCTGTTGATTGGTAGTGGTAAAGTGCGGAGGGATGCACAATTCAATGAGTTGTAATGGCATTGATTCGTTTCCTATCCTTTGAAGTGAGGCAAATTTTTTTCTTTTTTTTTTCGAAATTTCAACAGAAGTTACACAACTCTCTGTGTACATAGGAGAAAAAGTAATAAATATCAAGGAATATTAGCTAGCTAACAGAGGAAAAATAGGGGAAAAGAAGTGTTCATAAATTGTCTTCCCTCAATTTTTAACAATATGATCCTGCTTGCCTAGGAGGGGCGAAACGACTCAAGTGGTAGAGGGTTGGTCTCTAGCTTGGGAGGTGTGTAGTTCGAATCCCACAATCGTCAGATTTACTTGTCTGATTTCGTCTCATGTAATTGGTTGGGTCGGTGTCAGTATAATGTGTGACCGGCTGAGACAGGAGTCATGGTATCCCTGTCCTGTATCGTGTGTGGCAGCTCATAAAATTGTCAGACGTTAGTCTTAGGGCTTGTCCACAATATAGCCTATATAGTGCGGACGTTGGACGTTAAACCAAATCAACACTTCAACCCAGCGAGTCTTGGATTATAACTCCTTACACTTGGTCTTTTAACTTAGTTTGTGTCTACAAAAATCACCAAACCACAAAGAAAGCAATGGAACTTACTATGTTGTCAACAAAATGAATGCTTCCAACTTAACTCCCACGTTGCTTTTTTTCGCTCATGTTATAATCTTTGGTGAATGTTCGTTCATTGTCGTTCATCTTCATTTATTCTCTGATTATTACACTGTGGTAATTGGTGGAGCATTATTAAACCGCCTGCTGGCAATTGTGTAGTGTTGTTTTAAGTGAAGTTCATGTTTGTTTGTTGTTTTTTTGTGTGGAGTTTTCCTTCTTTCTTTTCTTGTTTTATATCTTTGTTGCTGTCAGGTTGCTTTGTTCTTTTTTGTTTGTTTCTTTTGCTGTTGTATCTTTTTGTAATTTTCGTCACGTTGTCTGCATCCTTGGTACCTAAATACTTTGTAATGTTTTTAGGATGTCCACAGTTAATAACCACTGATGCTTTATGATGTTTGAGTCGGGACCCAGATCTACACCCTCGTCAATAGATAATTTCTCTGTACGGAAATGTATTAAGAGGGTGAAATTATTTATTTAAAAACCCACAACAACAACTACAACAACAACAACAACAACAACAACAACAACAACAACAACAACAGCAACAACAACAAAACAATCTCACAAAATCGTTGCGGAAGAACGTCTCTAATTCTGACCTGGATTTTTACCCCTTTCCATATCTAGATGGTAAGCTTACGTCTCGTCTAACATATAAGAGTATTAAGGCTTACGACGAGTTGTAAGCTACCGCTATGTGTTTTCTGACGACCCCCTGTGTCTAAAGCGAGAAATATTATGAACAAGAAAAAAAAGTCAAAGTTGGTTCTCACGAAATAGAAGGAATAGAAAATCATTGGCATATACTGATTATTCTATAGCTAAATAATGAAAGAAACAAAAGTTCGAGACTGTCGCTATAAGAAGAAATGCACCAAATCAACAGCCTGTATTTACATGTGGAAATAAGACGCAAAATTACTGTCTTCGCCGTTTTTATGATTGCCTTGTTATGATGTTACATCATACTGTATCGCCCAAGACATGAATGTCTCATGTTCCAAATCTCTAGATAAATACGAATATTTAATAGCTAATGATAAGCTCTTTTTTACATTTCTTTTTAATTTTTTTATTTTTAGAATAAATCATATACAAAATGTGACCACTTACAAAAACCAAAGACTTAAAAAATGTACATTTTTTAACAACTAACAAGAAATTAAACGGTGTTGAAACTCAAAGCATTTTCTATTTCTAATTAGACCTTAGGTATAGTTTTTGGGAGTTCGACCTTTTACGTTGGAGTTTCTTCTCGTCATGATCATTAAATGCCTAAAGTATATACTATTCTCACTACTTAGCTAGAGCATTACCCGAGGGCAGTGTGAAGTCTTCAGCCCAGGACGATGTAGTAATAAGCAGGGATTCGCCGTGATTTGTCAGAGTAATTGCCCTTACCTCACGGCTATTTATAACTCTAGGCCTAATAACACTGTTTACTAGATTCTCGAAGTCTAACGAACTGACAATACTTTTTGCACCTTGGGAGGTTAAGAACGAGAAAAAGTATATGTGTGTGTGTGTGTGGGGGGGGGGCAGAAAATGGATGGGGTAGAATGACACTTGGTAAAAAAAATTGCGAGAGACATAGGCAGAGATAGATAGGTAGATAGTTAGATAGATAGATAGATAGATAGATAGATAGATAGATAGATAGATAGATAGATAGATAGATAGATAGATAGATAGATAGATAGATAGATAGAGAGAGAGAGAGAGAGAGAGAGAGAGAGAGAGAGAGAGAGAGAGAGAGAGAGAGAGAGAAAGAGAGAGAGAGAGAATGAATTAAGGGAAAGTAGGGGATGAACAACCTGGATAATAGCACAAAATAATTATGTAATAATTGGAGCGAGAGAGAGAGAGAGAGAGAGAGAGAGAGAGAGAGAGAGAGAGAGAGAGAGAGACAGACAGACAGACAGAGAAACAGACAGAGACAGAGAGAGAGAGAGAGAGAGAGAGAGACAGAGAGAGAGAGAGAGACAGACAGACAGACAGACAGATAAACAGACAGAGACTGAGAGAGGAGAGTGAGGAAGAGAGATAGGGATATGGGTGCTTGGTAGAAAAAGAGAGAGAGGGAAAGAGAGAGAGAGGAAGGAAAAGAAAAGAAAAGAAAAGGAGAAAGAGAAAGAGATAGATAGAGGGAAGAAAATTACAGAAATATAGATATAGAGATATAATACCACATTATACCAAGATCTGTTAATTTTTTAATTTAGAAAAAAAAAATTGAAGCACACAGTTGAAAAAATGTAGATACAAATATGGATGTTTTGGTAAATAGCGAATATGACTTGTGTATTAGTTTGAGTTCAATCCCGGTTCAGGCGATTTTGTAATTGTGTGTCTTTCTTCTTTAGTGCCATCTACAGGCCTTCGGCTAGACCCTGGTGGACAAAAGAATAAAAGTTAGAGCGAAATAGGAGAAAAATGTATCGCCTACGGAAACACATTATAATAAATAATCAGAATTAAAGGAGGTAGAAACGTTATAAATACAGTGGTGTTAATGGTTCTTCATCATCCAGGCGATTTAATTTCCATCTTAGACAGTCATTCCATGTAGACCAGTAACCCCCGCAGGCTAGT
Organism: Elysia chlorotica; assembly: GCA_003991915.1. Taxonomy (NCBI): domain Eukaryota; kingdom Metazoa; phylum Mollusca; class Gastropoda; family Plakobranchidae; genus Elysia; species Elysia chlorotica. The sequence continues at coordinate 15,277 of RQTK01001597.1, forward strand.
AGAATGCAAAGAAGACTAAAATGCAGGTGAAAATTATTGGCTTCAGAGCTATTCTATCAAAAAGCAGTTGAATTTTCACTTAAAATAACTATTATAAAGGGGCTGCTTTTTGAAAAATCTATCATTGCACTCAACCGTAAACGATTAAGAAATCGTCTTTTTTTAAGGTAAATTTCATCGGTGTTTTGAAATCAAATAATTAATATTTCCATGCAGGCAAGAATGCCTACTAGGCACTAACTTGTCGAGACAGGACTCTGAACTAGTGTATCATTCAAAACAGTCGTATTATAGGGCGAGGATAACACATTTTGAAACATAAGAGACTTACTTACACATGGGTTATGTGTGGCGTTGATTCGATAAACCGCGTCCCTGTTTTAGAACAATTTGTTGAATATCATTCAGAATGACTCGGATACACTATCTTGTCAACATTAACAAACTAATGAATACCAGAAATTCTTTGTAGAAATTTAAATTCGGTGACGGGACTCCAGCGCGTAAAAGCCAGGACTTGGCCTATCAAATTATACCGACCCAACTAGTACGGGAAAAATCGGTCGCCAGAGCTGGAAATCAATGGGCCCAGACTAACTCATCTCCCCTTTCTGAATGTGTTCGTGAAAGGCCTGTTGACTCAGATACGGTTTGTCCTCAGAAGAACCCTTCACCAAGACGGGGCCCCAACTGAAAATCTTACTTTGATCCTTGAATTCTAAAACATAACCGGAAATGAATGGAGGAGTTTGAATCATCAGACTAGATGCTATTTTCCCGTAGTAACTTTTCCCAAAGAATCCACCCCCACACAGCGTTGCTACACGTACGTATATCAGTGAAATCTAAAAAAGATTAAAAAGGGGGATTTCAAGCCAATTATATCTGCTTTCAAAAAAACGAGAGGTCAGCTCATCAACTTAACTGTCCGCACTCCAATACTTAACTTCAATTCAGACAGCGGAAAAAATTAGTGATGCATTGAATTTGGTTTTATAGCGACCAAGAGGGTGGAGTACGGCTTTGCCGGGCAGACAAAAGCAGGCTAAAAGCTTTTATCTGTTGGCGAGAAAACAGGAAACTTTTGAATTGGACACATATTCAAGGTTTGATTTCCTGAGACTCGGGGCCCTACCTGTGAAAATTGTTTTGACTTTTCAAATGGGGATAGAGCAAAGTTTCTTTGAACTCAGTTAACAGCATCGACATGTCCTTGGCCCTCAACTAGGCTGTGTTGCCGAGGAGTTCAAAAAATAACTATCATTTCTAACAGAGCTGGGATACCTCAGTCCATGATATTTTTCTGACACCGCTCTAACCAGCAGGGAAAAAGGTTTTCCCGGTTCGGAAGTCAAACCTGGGGTCTCTTAATTGGAAGCTTCTTCCTGGCTCCCAACCAATAAGTGTTTAGGCCTCCAAGTTTCCCTGATACTTCTCTCCCCACGCACACACACTCAAGGACACATCTTTAAAATCAAGAAGACGCTAGAGATTATTTTATTTAGATTTCATATTCATACTAGACACGGTACGAGAAAGCGTCGTAAGACAAAGTAATCAACCACCGGCAAAGAAGCGCTTCTAATGAACGCTTCTAATAGGAGTAAGAATGGCAGTGGCGTACGAAATTGAAAGACAGTTAGTTTTTTTAAGTGAGATCTCTGTTTGTTTTCTGTCTATGCCAGACTTCATTCTGCTTCTCTCTCTCTCTCTCTCTCTCTCTCTCTCTCTCTCTCTCTCTCTCTCTCTCTCTCTCTCTCTCTCTTCTCTCTCTCTCTCTCTCTCTCTCTCTCTCTCTCTCTCTCTCTCTCTCTCTCTCTCTCTCTCTCGTTCTCTGTCTCTCTCTCTACCGTCGAAGCTTCCAAATATAGAAAAGAAAATATTTACAAATCACAATAAATAGCAAACCGAGTTTTCAAAGTACATTCTATTCGACAGTTGTTCTTTTCTTATGCCTTATTGTTGTTGTTGTTGTTGTTGCTGCTGCTGCTACTGTTGTTGTTGTTGTTGTTGTTGTTGTTATTGCTGTTGTTCTTCTTCTTGTTTGTTGTTGATGTTTTGTTTTAGACCAGAGGGATCTTTTTTTTTATTTGAGAAATATACAAAGCCTTACATATAACATTATACCATTATATAAGAACCTGACTAAAACCTCAGAGTATAAATGTAAGGGTAGATTATCTTCATACGTTCCGTGTACTCTCTTAATTCCACTCTGTCTGTCAAGACCAATCAAATAGCTTCAATCCAACCATCAACGGCAATAACAGAACATCCATATCCTGTGGAAGCGATGTTGAAAGGCAGTGTTCAGGATATTAAGGCGAGTCTACGCCTGTAGCAATTGACCCATTTTAAACTAGAATAGAGTGACGAGCAGTTTTTATCAATGACGTAATGCATCACGTAGAACTAGAAGCAATAATCATAAAGGCAACTGCTTTGCTTTTGATAATAAAAGCATCTCGATGTTAACCCCGCAATGGGGTTTTTTAATGGTAAAACATTATAAAAAGGACAATTTTGTAATGTCTGAGTTTCCGTAAAAATTTATTATTATTATTATTATTATTATTATTTTTATTATTATCACCATCATAATTATTATTGCGTTATTATATAAATAAGTTCACACTCTCTGCTATTATTTTTTTAGCTATATCTAGATCTCGAATTAAAAAGGAGATAAACTGTAAAAGGAGACAATCGACAAATACAGGAATCCAAAGTTAATTTTTACGGAAACTCAGACATTACAAAATTTTCCTTTGTATAATGTTTTACCATTAAAAAAACCCATTGCGGGGTTAACATCGAGATGCTTTTATTATCAAAAGCAAAGCAGTTGCCTTTATGATTATTGCTTCTAGTTCTACGTGATGCATTACGTCATTGATAAAAACTGCTCGTCACTCTATTCTAGTTTAAAATGGGTCAATTGCTACAGGCGTAGACTCGCCTTAATATCCTGAACACTGCCTTTCAACATCGCTTCCACAGGATATGGATGTTCTGTTATTGCCGTTGATGGTTGGATTGAAGCTATTTGATTGGTCTTGACAGACAGAGTGGAATTAAGAGAGTACACGGAACGTATGAAGATAATCTACCCTTACATTTATACTCTGAGGTTTTGGTCAGGTGCTTATATAATGGTATAATGTTATATGTAAGGCTTTGTATATTTCTCAAATAAAAAAAAAAGATCCCTCTGGTCTAAAACAAAACATCAACAACAAACAAGAAGAAGAACAACAGCAATAACAACAACAACAACAACAGTAGCAGCAGCAGCAACAACAACAACAACAACAACAATAAGGCATAAGAAAAGAACAACTGTCGAATAGAATGTACTTTGAAAACTCGGTTTGAATAATAATAATAACAATAATAATAATAATAATAATAATAATAACAATAATAATAATAATAATAACGATACATTTTTTGTTTAAACTACAAGTTTACATCCAAATGCGAATGTAGAAGTAGAATGTACTTAATATCAGAAAAACACCAAGCGCCATCATGATTGCCTCATAAAATTTACGTCATTCGAGAGAGATCAATTTTCTGATCGTTTGAGGTCAAAGCGGTTAACCTCAGAACTAAAATCAAGATTACTCTAATGAACTGCATTAACATGTAAGTGCTAAGTAAAAAATTGAATAGAAAAACAGAGGGTTAAAACTAAAATATGATATGTCAACGGAATGACTATAAAGTCTAATTACTAATTTTAACAATGTAGACTCATTCATTGAAACGGGTCCCAATTGAGGGTTGAGATAGTGGGCGTGTGCAGGGTCCCTGTAAGCCTAAAGGTTCAATAGGAAACCTTAAAATCGGAAACAGACGTGGGTCGGAAACTGATAATCCTACATACGCAAGCACTTCTCTTTACTCTTCATTGGACGCTTTTTCATGTTCATTTTGGGGTTCATTTTGGGGCAATCTTAGTTATAATTATTACAAATTACATATATGATCGTAGAGGAAATAATAGGAAAGATAAACTATAGCAGTTTTCTTGAAAGTACTAAATATCGGCAAAGGACATGGAAAATTGTGAGTTAGCAAGGGAGATACGTAGATCTAAATATCTATTGGGAATCTTCATACTATAATTACTATTTTTATATCTCTCGACCTTGAGGAAACATGGTAAACATCGAAGTGATCGAGAAATGTGGGTAGCATTAGAACTATCATTGCCATGTGATAAGACAAAGAGGCGGTGTTAAGTAACTTGGGTACACGTATTAATATCCTGATTTAATGCCTCATTTATTCTGCTTATTGCGACACTTCACTCAATCACATGAATTGTTCAAGTTTTTCAACGTAGGAAAAATGAAAAGAGAGAGATAGAGATAGAGGCAGATATATGCAAAGATAGAGGGGGAGAAGAAAGGGGTGAAGATATGAGAGAATGCCAGAGAGAGAGAGAGAGAGAAAAAAAAGAAAGAGAGATAGAAAGAAAGAAAGAGAGAGAGAGCCAGAGAGACAGAGAGAGAGAGAAAGAGGAGGGGGCGAGAAGACAGGAGGGAGAGAAACATATAAACACTCACACATACAGACAGAGAGAGGGAAATATAAAAGACAGAGAGAAAAGATACATAGGCTGTAAAACAAAAGATAAAGAGAGAGAGACAGAGACAACGAGGGTAAAAATACATAGAGATAACAGAGAGAGAAGGGTAGAGAGCCTTAATGACTGATTAATGTTACCTACCTACCTTTACTCATGTAGATGGATACGCTTGCTAAGATTCGAACCAATAGTCTCCTGCTGACAAAATAAAGAGCACCACCCACTAAACTGTATGACGATCTTAGCCAGAATCAGAACGTGTTTATTCGGTACTGTATACAGACTCCAGTTAGTCTAAACGTTGGGGTTCTCTATTGGTTACATGGCCATAAAGAGTGGTACGATAGGAGATCTGGTGTAGTAGTACATGCAGTTGAAATAGTAGTAGTAGAAGTAGTAGTAGTAGTAGTAGTAGTAGTAGTAGTAGTAGTAGTAGTAGTAGTAGTAGTAGTAGTAGTAGTAGTAGTAGTAGTAGTAGTAGTAGTAGTAGTAGTAGTAGTAGTAGTAGTAGTAGTAGTAGTAGTAGTAGTAGTAGCAGTAGTAGTAGTTGTTATTGTTGTTGTTATTGTGGTGTTTTGTGGTGGTGGTGGTGGTAGTTTTTATTTCTACTTACAAAAAGACACCATTTGACACACCAGAATTCTAACTAGTATAACTTTTTTCCCTTTACTAATACATAGGTTTTCAAAAATATAATAGTTTGCACAGACTGAAATTGATCTTTTATTTAATTGTATTGGTTTTTCTTCATAACGTACATTCAGTTATAAGGGAAACATAGACAGGAAATATAACAGAAAGAGAGAGACAGATAGAGACACAGAAAGAGATAGAGAGAGAGGCAGAGAGAGACAGAAAGTAGAGAGAGAGAGAGACAAACAGACAGACAGACAGAGACAGAGAGAATGAGACAGCGAGAGACAGAAAAAGAGATACAGACAGACAGAGAGACATAGAGATATAGAGAGAGACAGAGAGAGATAAAGAGATACAGAAAGAGAAACAGAGAGACAGATAGGTATAACGGCAGCGAATTATACAGACACAGACACATACATACTAACAAAAGCACAAATAGGCATACAAACAAGATTTGATTGAGACACCGGTAGATATAAAAGGAAGAGAAAGAATGAGAAAGACATGCAAAAAGAGGTATAGTTAAACACGAGTCAGACATAATAATAGGACAAAACATTTTCAAAAGTCCAGCAACGCCTTTAATTGTAAAAAAATAGTCAATTCGAGATAAACACTGTTCGTAAGTAAATAACCTATCAAACATCCCATGAAAGGTGGAAAAAAAACCGACAAAAAAGTATTCTTCTATTTGCAAGTCTCAGAAGTCGCAAAAAAGATACAAAACGGCATAAGTTTATTCAAAAATGACTCCCCCCCTCCCTTTTCTCTTTTCTCTCCCCGCCTTCCTTTCAAATGTCCCCTCTTCTTTCCCTTCTCACCCCTCTCTCTCTCTCTCACTCTCTCTCTCTCTCTTTCGCTCTCTAAATCTCTCTCCCGCTCTCTCGTATTCTCTCTTTTTCCTCTCCCTCTGTGTGTCCCTCCCTCCTTTCCTCCTGTGTCTCCCTCCCCTCTCCCTATGTGCCCCCTCTCTCCTTCTATATCCTTCTCTCTACCTTAGTGTCTCTCTCTCTCTGTATCTTCCTCCCTCCGGCCCCCCATCCCGCCCTAATGAGCACTGAGGCAGACAGGCGTGATTTCCAGACCTGACGCCAGAGATGCAGGCCCAGACACCGTCCTATAAAAGATGCGGCCAGGTCCCCAGAGCTTTGCCCCTCCCTACAATCTAGAGAGGCTCTAGTGGAGTAACTGGAGACCTCACCAACAGTACCTGGATACATACAGATAGTAATCGTACCTGGATATACAGAGAGAGGTAATGCAGCTGGATACACACAGATAGGTAACATACCTGGATACACATAGAGAAGTAACGTATCTGGATGCACATAGAGAGGCAACACGGAAACGTTCTTTGGTTAGATTTATACAAGTCAATTACAGCGCGTACTCACGCCCATTTTCTTACTTTTACTTAATTAAAATGTACACTTTGATCGCTAGCTAGGCAAAACGTTCACCCTTCTTCAAGTCTGTTTGTTAGGGTCGGAGTTCACAGAAGAAATAGTACCACCCTGAGGGATTAGTCTTGGTGGTTTTGAATCCGATGGATGCGGCTTATTAAGGATCTCTAAAATCACCAAATTCGCCATAGTGGTCACATTTCGCCGTCACAAAGACAATATTTATCTATTTTGATTGAAGATTTATTGTAATTAGAATACAGTATTATTGTTGTAATTGTATTACTTCTTATATTTATCAGAACAAATTTGTGACACGCAGGGGATTTTTTTTACTCAGCTCACTGAGCCTACTCAACACTGTCAACCTCAACACGTAAAATTACCAGCCAATCAAGAACCAAAATAAGACAGTTTAAAATAATACTTGAACAGTTCTATCCGGTTCTTCTTTTTCATATAAATATTTTGGATTTAAGAATTCCAGTAATAGAGCTAGGTCCGATTTAACTTTGCTTTTAATGGATTTATTCAGAAAAAAAAATCCAATTTTCCCACCAAATGTGACCGACGCAAATGCGTGTATAATTAAACTGGGTGTGTCCTGAATTTGACTGATATTGTCCACGATAAATCTAAAGTAGACTCTTTACGCAAACGTCTCGCTTTGAGATACCGTCGAGGCATATGATATTTCTGTAGACTTAGGAGACGTTAAAACTAGGGAAAATTATTGGCTTCTCCCGACCAAAGAATACTGATCATTACTGGTACAAAACAATTCTATCACATAGAGGCTACCGAATAGATAGCGAAGGGGAATTGGAAACAGCTCAGTCGTTAGAAAGCGTGCCATCTCGTTTCGGACTTCCAGTTTCGATCCCAAATCATGGATCAGACTTCCTCAGTTCCCTACTGGTTGAGCCACTGTCAGTATAATAATACAGCGGTTTAGACCAAAGTTATCACTATCCTATTCTGTCTCTATGAGGCATCATTTAAGGTATCAGGCGTTTATCTTGGAACCCGTCGTCGGATAGGATTATCTTTCTTTTTATGAGTCCTAGTCTATGTTAAAGTTGTATTAGTAGTAATGTCACATTTAGGGAGAATTTCACTGTCGCTGTACAGGATCCCCCAGGGGAAAACTAGGAGACGTTACACCCGGAGAGACTCAGGGAGAACTTCATATTTTTGTTTCAATGAAACGAGAAACTATGCATGCAAAACTGGATAAAGACGACTTCACGTACTTCAACATTCCCCCCCCCCCATACATTTTGAATTAAAAAAAAACAACTTCGACAAAATGGTAATACTCCGGCAAATGGTAAAACTTCGACAAAACGGTCATACATTTTGGGATTTTACGTATAACTTGTGAATGTTATTTCCTGTGGGTTTCCTAACTCTTCATAGTATACCCAGGCTTTTAATTTTATGTTTAAAATAAAATAGCTTCGCCATCTGTTTTAATTTATTGATTAATCCACATCTTTACATTGATTACTTTGGAAAGATAAAACAACAATAATTGTATTATTTTCTTATCTTAAGTATACCTAAAATCTACACTACATTAATGTTAATGGCTTAGGTTACCGATAGTTTTGATAGCTATTTGTCTAAATGTTAAGCATATTTGTACGCCTATGAAATTATCACACAATGCAATAAACACAATGAAACCTTTAAAATATATCTCGAGCTATCTAAAACATTGAAGTGATATCATTTATAACATTCACATCTCTCCTCACTTGTCCATTTACAGAACTGCGAACAAATAGTCCTACTTTCTTCCAACAGCTAAAATTTCCTCGACGTTGAGAGGGATAAATAAATTTTACACTTGCAAGGTAAAATCCAAGACCTCGTGTAACAATGTCAGTTAGTATTGTTGATACGTCGCTGTTCCTAAGCAATGCAATTGGAAGCACAATATCCGCCATCGACGCAGGGTCCGCCATCCTCAACGATAGCAGTAACTTGGGGATTGCCATGACATCCGCCAATGGTAGTTTAGAGTTTGTCGACAGTCTCAGCAGTTCTTCCCCACTGGATCAGACCGGCGCGGAGGAAGACAAGAACATTCTCATCAGCAAAGAAATCCGGGACATCATCATCATCATCAACATGGCGATCCTGTGTCAGGCGCTCAGTGTGTTCGGCGTGTTCGCCAACATCATCAACATCGTGGTCTTCTGCAAGCAGGGATTCCAGGACGCCATGACCGTCACCTTGACCGGCTTGGCCGTGGCGGATCTGGGCATCGCGACATGCGCAGTGTGGCTGTCCATTTGCTACAACCCGCTGTTCCAGCAACTGGAGCTGCCGTTTCTGCCGCTGCAGATTGTGTACCTGACAGCCGGCCTGCCCAGGCTCTCCTGCTCGCGCGTCTCCTCCTGGGTTCTCGCGCTCGCCACGTTCGAGCGCTGCCTGTGCATCGCCATGCCCTTCAAAGTTCGGTGAGTGCAAGTGCCGGATTAGAGGTAGAGTTCGTCGCCGGTACAGATTCTCATACCTATCGCCTTCGTTTTTGCTATGGGCTCCGGTATCGTAAGGCCTCTAATAAGCGGCGACCTGTAACTGTTATTTTGTCAGATTACCCATTTGTTGGGTCCTTTCTCCATAATAAAAGGATATTACTGGGTAACCTACAAGGCGTCGACCTTGTGGGGCGCTTTCCTTCTACAAAAATCTCTGTTCTCTTACAAAAAAATGGGTCAGACGTCATTCATTTATTATGTCGATTTTGTCGTCGTGTAATGATCAAATACAAATCTTTCTTGAAGGAGATAATAAATTGAAATAAGATAAGAAAGGAAGAAACTTTCGTAAATTATTCTGTAAAGGCACATTCAATGGTGTGAATATGCAGCACGAACTAAACACACAGGCAAAAGAGAAAAATGTATCTTTGATATGTACATTAAAAAAAAATTACATCAAGGAAGAATTGTTTTACTACTTTGGTGTTGTGGTACAACCATTTTCTATCTCTCAATCTCTATTTCTCTCTCTTTCTGTCTTTTTCTCCCTGTCATTCTCTATCGGCACATACAAATTGGGATTCATGTCACCATTATTATGCTGTCTTGCTGTTTTTGCTCTCTCCTTGCACCAGAGAAATCATCACTCCCGGACGCTCCCTGGCGTTCGTGATCGGCGTCTTCATCACTATGACAGCCTCCGTAGCGCCCATATACTACACGTCCCGGACCGCGCAGAAGTTCGATGAGGCAGCCAACAGGTCCTACCTGGTTCTCTCCTTCACAGAGGACCGCGAGAAAGTCGATGCCATCGCCTTCGGTATCGGGGTCACCTTCTCCGTCTGCTCCTTCGTTGCCGTGGCGATCTGTACGGCCGTGTTGGTGTACAGTCTCAAGAAGACGTCCAAATGGCGCGAGTCGGCCATGGCTACTGACAAGGAACAAGCGGGGAAACCCACAAACCGCCTGCACGTGGAGGTCACCGACGACGTCAGCAGCAGTGACATGTCTACCAAAATGTCGACGGCATCTCTGTCGGAAGTGACCGAGAAAGATTACCGACCGACCCCGAGCAGTAACACTTCGACTGCGCAAGTCAAGAAAAGGGGAGCCAAGGAAATTTCCTCCAAAAACAAACGCGCGTCCAAGATGGTTTCGCTTATCTCTACAATCTTCATCGTCTGCTACTTGCCCAACACGATCAATCAACTGGTAAGTTTTCACTGTCTGCTTCTGTCTGTAACATGCCCAACACGATCAATCAACTGGTAAGTTTTCACCGTCTGCTTCTGTTTGTAACTTGCCCAAAACGACCAATTAATTGGTACGTTTTCATCGTCTGCTACTTAATAATATATTTAATCAGCTGGTAAGTTTTTCACAGTCTACTGCTTACCCAATACATTTATTCAAGTGGTAAGTTTTCATCGTCTGCTACTTGCCCAACACGATCAATCAACTGGTAAGTTTTCACATTCTGCTACTTACCAAAATACGATGAATAAACATCGTCTGCAAGTTTTCACCATAAATAAACGTATGTTGTAAGTGACAAGAACATTGGTGATAGCATACTATACAATAAAAAACTAATTTAACGCTCTTAATCAAAGGAGTTTGGCCAAATTTGGCCAGTAATTCTAGGGGCTATAAAACAATACTAAATAGTTCTGTGATATTGCATATTTCAGAAACTACAGACCGTTACATTATTGCTATACATTTCAAGCTTAATTATAGAGAATAACTATATCTTCAGTTTCATCAATTTATATTATCAGGGACGCTTGCAGAATCATTTATTTTTGCTATATATTGTAATGGAAATCAAATTAAGTCAGAATTATTTAGAACATAAGTTTAGATAAGTGTTTAGCAGTAGGCTGTGAACGGACAATGACTAAAATTGTTTATTTTTTCTGAAAGGAACCGTCGACTTATGGACATGGTGGTGCTTAATCGCTTAGACACTCAGAAATAACATGATTTTAAGTCATGTACGCTTCCTCATCGGATTTGCATGGATTATTTTTGCCAGCAATAACATTAAGGCTTTTTTAATCCATACCCAATAAAGATAAAGTAAACTGTTTTTAAAATGTGACAGTGTTTTCTTCTTTCAACTGATTATGTCTTCGCCCACTCGTGTACGCGATGCGAGTACGTTAATATATTCAGTGCTGAGGAATTTACAAGCGACGTTTTGAGTGATTAAAAAAAAATGATTGGAATGACGCAAAACGCACCAAAGTTGATCAATGAGTCACAAGATTTTTTCCTTAAAATATAGAAGATTTTAATGGACAAATCTTCTATGCATGCTGATAATAAATTTCTGAAGTAAGCATATTATAAGTTAAACCACCGCCGTACAGTGATAGGGCTTCATCTTTTCTCAATGTATTACGTAATTGTTCTTCATTTTATTTTAATAATAAAAAAAATGAGTGGCACGAACGATTTTATAATACAGACCTAAATAGAGTCTTGCGCATATGATGCTTTTCTTGTGACTCGAGACATTCAAATTGGTAATGATATTTATCCAGAAGTTGTGTAACTTATCTCGAAGTCATGAAGTCTACTTGAGGCTTTTGTCAGCTTATCCAGCTATATTACCCCCAGCGATTCTAGACGCTGCCATAATTCTAGCCTTTAAAAAGAACATTAATAGCATAAGGGGAAACATAATTGCTATATAATAATAATGTCTTGTATATTTTTGTTGAGAAAAACGCATACCTATTTATCTGTCTATCTAACTTTCTATCTATCTATCTATCTATCTATCTATCTATCTATCTATCTATCTATCTATCTATCTATCTATCTATCTACATACCTATCTAACTATCTATCTATCTATCTATCTATCTATCTATCTATCTATCTATCTATCTATCTATCTATCTATCTAAGACATGGCGGTACTTAACCGCCTTGACACTCAGAAATAACATGATTTTCAAAGCCACGTACGCTCCCTCTCCGGATTCGCAGTGATTTTGCCAGCAATAACATTAAGGCTTTTTTAAATCCATACCCAATAAAGATGAAGTAAACTGTTTTTAAAATGTGAGTTTTTTTTCTATCAACTAATATATCTTCGCCCACTCATGTACGCGATGCGAGTCCGTTGGTTTAATTATAAAGAATTCAGTGCTGAGGAATTTACCAGCGACTTTTTAAGTGATTAAAAAATTTTGATTGGGATGACGCAAAACGCAACAAAGGCGATCGTTGAGTCACAACAGTTCTGCCTTAATATATAGAAGTTTTTAACGGACAAATCTTCTATGCATGCTGATTATAAATCTCTGACGTAGTGTTATTATAAATTTAACTAGCTCCGTACAATGATAGGGGTTCATCTTTTCATGATGAGTTACGCAATTATTGTTGATTTTATTTTAACAAACAAAAAACGATGAGTGACAAGGAGTAATTTTATGATACGGATCTAAAGAGAGTATCGCCGACATGTTGCTTTTCTTGTGACTTGAGACATTAAAATTGGTAAGGATATTTATCCAGGAGTGTGTATTAAACCTATCTGGAAGTCATGAGATCAACTTGAGGCTTTTGTTAGCTCATCCAGCTGTATCGCACACACAGATGATACACGCTGTCATAACTCTGGCCTTTAAAAAAGAACATAAATCGCACTCATTATGTGGCGTCTGCTTGTTGAGCAAAACGCATAGTATCTATCTATCTATCTATCTATCTATCTATCTATCTACTACTACTACTACACTATCTATCTATCTATCTATCTATCTATCTATCTATCTATCTATCTATCTATCTATCTATCTATCTATCTATCTATCTATCTATCTATCTATCTATCTATCTATCTATCTATCTATCTATCTATCTATCTATCTATATTCTACCTACCTACCTATCTATCTTTATACCCCTCCCCACAGGTGATGTCCCTGGTACCTGACTACGCGAAGAACGGGCGCTACATCAACACCAACCAGGTGTTCTGGTCCGTCGGCTTCGTGGCCGAGTCGTTCAACTGCAGCGTGAACATCTTCATGTACTACACGATGAGCACCAAGTTCAGATCCACCCTCCAGTCCATGGGGTGTGGTCGCTGCCTCAGCCCAGGCACTGCGGGGAAATCCGCTATGGACGACGAGGACGGGTCGCAGAAAGTGAAGAAAGTTCAAAAGTAAACAACAACAAAACAATTTAGGCCGTGACTAACCAAATAATCAGGCAAAGTCACAGAATCAACTGAAGTGAACACACTTTTTGCATTGCAAGGATAGTAGTTATCTATTTATTTGAAATAACCATCACAGTTAGGACACAAATATACTCAGTAAGTATTATTTGTTTGGTTTACAAGCTTACTAGACTAAAAATATAAACTGTCTAAACTGTGTCTAATATTGTAATGATATATCTCACTTTGGTTCTGTATGCAAATCTTTTGGATTTTCGGTGACCCTACGCGCTATTTTTGGAAGCCTCGAGTTAGGCCTATTGACTTAATTGTTTTCGAAAATATGTCCAAAACTAAAAACCAAACAAGAAAAAATCAAAGAAAAAGAAACAGCATCATGAACACCATCAATAACAATATTTTATTCGTGTATCAATAGCTTAAAAAATCGAGAAAACTCAGAAGTAAAAAAATTAATAATTCAGAATCACTAAGGTCTGACGTGAGCCAAGGAACTGAATTGTTTTGAAAAATAATACAGTGTATGCTCAAAAGCAAACAAAACAAGATAACCAAAGAAAAAGCAACAGCAACACTAACAACAAAAACAACAACAACAGCAACAACAACAACAACAACAACAACAACAACAACAAACACTTACACTAACAACAACAATAATAACAGTAGTTGTTTTTTTCATGTATCAATAGCTCTCAGCATCTTGCTTCAGAGCCTATGATACCTAAACTCAAAGATCTTAAGCACGAATTCGACGACCAAAGATTTGAGTTACTCTGTATTTGTTTTTTTTTTGTTTTTGTTTTTTTTTGCTTAATTATTTTTGTTACTTAACAAACCAAAATTTCTGTTGATGTTTGGTTGTTACAATTGTATATAATTATTGTTGTGTTTACAGCAAGGCTCTGTTGCCAATTACTTGAGTATTTTCACTCTAAACAGAAATACGCCGGCCTAGCAAGCAGTAGGTCCAAGGTTTGAATCTCATTCTTCAATTTCTTCTCCAGCAAAATTATCTCGTCAAGTTTTTAGGTGCTAAATATCTGTACAATATTTTGTTTTAAGATCGGGTGAGCGATCGGACTGACATAATTGCTGGTATAGAGGTGAGTTGAATTCTTTTGCTCAAGTCTCAGTGTACGATATGTAAAGGAACCCAAAGCGCAAACATTCTAAAAATAACCTGTACATTCATCTTTCATTGGTTTTGCTCGGTGGAGGTTTTTTAAATCATTTAGGAAACACAGGATACGAAGTTTTGCAGAAGCACAAACAGCTCTTCGGAAGTGTACAAATAGCATCCGTTTTCTTTCTGAACAAAATTTGCTTGTCTGGTGAAACATGGCGGCCAGTTTCGGGAATCTTAAGTACTTCAATTTGATGGAACTGGAATAGGGTAAGTATTTATTTAATGCGCGTCGATTTTTTAAATTTTAGTATGGATTTTGGAAGATATAAATCTTGAACGAGTTTTAAGCTAGTTGACATGAAAAGGGAAGAATTGTTTTGTATTGAACGTGTAGATTTTTGGATTACTTTTATATCGTGTTTGCACTTCTGGGAAACGTCATGGTGTCTGGGAAATCTACGGGATGTTTTCATGGTGTTTGGACCATACGGCAGAGCTACCAAACCTATCAGCCAACAAAGTCGGCATTGTTACCAAATAAGGTAGAGAAAAACATGTTAAATACACATTTTGGCGTGATTTCTGCGTTTCTCTGGTAGACCAAGGTTGTTTGGTCGACATGTTTGAATTATTTAAAGGGAGTAAGCATACTGACTATTTTATGTTTGCAGAAATCGCTAGAAATTTTATGTTTTATAAGTTATTTTAACTAAGATAATCGCATGGCATTAAGTTTGTTGGCGAGCCCGTATTTTTTTCCAACGTAAAATTGACAACAGAAAGCGTTAAAACTAATAATCAATCAAAATACGGGAGATAGTTAAAGGAAAAACTTGTTTCCTGACGTCTAACGTCATCAACTAGACTATACCGCGGAGGGGTAAGAGGATATCGGATCTGTTAAACGATGATGTTTGACATGAAATACTTCTATTATTATTCTTAATATGCTGCTCACTCTGACTGTAAAAATTCTAAAATGAATATAGGGACCTTTGTGGTTAAAAATACGGGTGTTTATTCGTTTATGTTTCATTTCCTGTAAAGACAGTAATACATGTCTCCTGTTTTTGCTGTGAAAAAAATAAAAAAACTTGTGCCTCAATTGTTATTGTTATATTTTGTATTTAGTGGTAGTAGTAGTGTAGTAGTAGTAGTAGTAGTAGTAGTAGTAGTAGTAGTAGTAGTAGTAGTAGTAGTAGTAGGAGGAGGAGGAGGAGGAGGAGGAGGAGGAGAAGTAGGAGTAGTAGTAGTAGTAGTAGTAGTAGTAGTAGTAGTAGTAGTAGTAGTAGTAGTAGTAGTAGTAGTAGTAGGAGGAGGGGAGGAGAAGTAGG
>RQTK01001597.1:37035-65949 GCA_003991915.1 Elysia chlorotica
GGAGAGAGAGAGAGAGAGAGAGAGAGAGAGAGATAGGGAGAGAGAGGGGTAGAGAGGTATGCAGAGAGAGACAGAGAGAGATGCAAGGAGATACAGAGAAGGGAAGAGAAAGATAGGTAGGTAGAGAGATAGAGAGAAAGAAACAGAGAAAGGGAGTGTTGTGTAGGAGATGAAGCTAAATCGTTAATTAAAAAGCAAAGAGGTAATCAATTATAGAGTTACACATTTATTTATTCTGAGCCAAGGACTACTATACTCAAGGACGTGCAAAGTCGAATTCCTGACTTGGCTAGCGAAGGCCATCATACCAACAAGTCCAACTTATTACTAGGCACAAGATACGTGTCATATTGAGTGTGAGAGAGCTAAAACAGGTTATGATGTTTTTGAATGCAGTACTGTTGCATAGTAGTAAATGTTATTTCAAAAGTTTGTAATGTCATGCAGAAATATTAGTATGAAATTGAAAAGCTTTAAAAATGTTAATAAGTTCAATAAGTTCAACAAGATGTAGGTACACTCACCAAGTTACTCTGCCATACGTGCTTTGTTGATGGATGTCTGTAGCAGGGCTGCATTCTTTTGGTGGTCTTTCTCTAGATTGTGCAGACCATGGAGCAATACGTTCGCGAGATGACGGAGCAGTATAGTAGTCCTTGTTGTGAGCGCATGAAATAAACCTGCACTGTTGAAACAAGAAGGAATGAAAAGAGAGAGAGAGAGAGAGAGAGAGAGAGAGAGAGAGAGAGAGAGAGACAGAGAGACAGACAGACATACAGATAGACAGACAGACAGACAGACAGACAGACAGACAGACAGACAGACAGACAGACAAATAAGTGGTGCCACCTTCAGATTTAAACTCTCTTTCCAACCCAAGACTGTCGGAAGAATAGACTTTTGGCTATTCGTCCGGTTACCAGACAAATAGTCCTTTCCTATTTAAAATAGAGGAGGAAAAAAACAACAACGGTTCGCCTATTTTATTTATTCCATAGATGTTTATTGGTTTTTGAAGTCTCAAATGCTTGTTTATTCATATTGACCAAATTTCTGACAGGGCACACACATAGATATAATTACTATCTATGGGCACACACAACTTGGATGTGGAAATTTTGTCAAGGTCATTAAGTCTTCAGATCGACCTGTGCTACGGCAATGTCCTTGAGGTTTTGCGTAGATACGTAGCACACATTAGCGCAACACTAAACACGAAGTTCACGTTTTCAAAGTTGAGCGTGTTCCCCGTGAAACTCTCCCGATTCGCTCGAGGAAAGATTAGTGCATAGGCTGCCATTGGTGTCGAACGGTCGTTCTGTGTTTAGAGTTCCTTTAGATTGTAAAGAAATTTGAAGTAATATGCATAAAGATGATCTATGATAAAACTTGTTAACTGATCATGAACCTGATTTAAAAATGGATCTAGATCTAGCTCTTATCTCATTTTTGAAGTCCTCAAGCAACTACAACCTTTTACGCTCAGGTAAGTACAGAATAACCCTAGAAAACTATGGTTTGTGATTGAAAAGTATAAAGTCGAAAAAATTAAGTAAAATATAGATCAAGTTGTAACCCGACTTGAACAATTGTAATTATCTTATTAAATTTTAAACATTTTCCATTCGGAATTATCTTGAATAAAGGGGTAGATGTAAGCAATTCACCGCCAACCAAATACATAATTTAATAAGTATCTCCATTTAGGAATAGCGAGTTTCTCTCTTTATTTAACGTCTCAGGTCTCAAGGAATAATTATTCGTATGTGGCAATGTGACCTCAGAGCGGGATACGTGGTTGATCATATCCAATCGTATTATACTTTAACTTACCCAATCGGCTAAGAAGAAAATACGGTGGTCGCATATGGGCTCGAACCCGCCTCGTCCAAATAAAAGCCGCTCGCTCTAACTTTGGATCACTGTAACAACTGTTATTACATACATAGGCCTACATTAGATTGTTTATTAGCCCATTTGTAGTTTTTTCCTACTGAAGAAATTCTCATTCATTATTCACCGTTCATTTATCGGAACAGGTTTACTGTTAAAATAAATAATAGGCCCTACATTTAAGGCTCGTTGTAGGAATGTATTAATCTCAGGGAAACTGGTGTGCCCTAATGTAGGATAAGTCCGTCACCGCGGTGTTTGATATGCCCTATTACTATTTCATAGAAAATTAGGATAAATAGTGGGGCTATTTGCATACATTGACTACCACATTTTGTTTAAGATATTTTTGCACGCTAAAGTTTCGTATTTTCAACATTATCCAATATTAAAATTCCCGGAACTCCAATCTTATATATAAAAGCATGCCGATGGTAACAAAGGGATTCTCTATAACAAAATGTAAATAAATTATGTGCATATAAAATTCCTCTTTTGATAATAAAAAAAAAGTTTTTAACTCCACTGTTCACTACTACTACTACTATTACTTTACCCCTCAACACTACCACTACAATCGCAGCCTACTACACCATTGTACACATTTCAACCACTGCTTTCCTAATTTTAAAAGCTTTGTCAGGCTGTCTTTTTGCATGGCCAAAATGTTTATGTTAAAAATAGTAAAAAAAATATCGTTGATTTTTTAAAGAGAACAAAATACAAAGCAAACCATACTATTCCTTTCCATCCTTATAGATTCCAGACCGTTACCAATCCCTAAATCTGGAGCTGATCATCAATGCTTGAAGAGAAGCCACCTATTTGGTGAAAACTTCCCGAGAAGGCCTAACGAGACCACAGCTGGCGTTAATCTTCATCTTGAGTCACCAAAAGCTAAGTTGTTTTATTCTTCTTATTTTACAAATTTCTTCCTACACGATCAAGATTTTTTTCAGTTACATTTTCATGCTAAAATTTGGACAGCAATTATGTAAATTGGACATTATGCATTTTTCGTCTCCTTTTTTTTCTTTTTCCAATATTTGGATTTATAAGATGTTTTGTATTAAGACGTTGAGGCTATTTAATAATAGTTTAATACTCTATTTCAATATTCACTCTTCCTAGTCGAATTTTTATCTTTTACAGATGATTCTTTTAGTTGAGGACAACTAATCCCACCATTATACATTTAGTTTCAATAAAGCATTTCTATAATAGTAATATATCAATTTATCCGCACAGTGGTTTCGCCCCGATAAGATCGAAAAATTCGGGATGTACGCAGATTTTTTAAAATTACATGAATAGTTTAGTGGCCAAATGATGGCTTATCGTCAGAAATCCTCTTGTAACTCCCGAATCACTAGTCTTGAGTTTTACACCATTTATATGCCGCCTCCTCCTCCCCCCCTCTCTCTCTCTCTCTCTCTCTCTCTCTCTCTCTCTCTCTCCTCTCTCTCTCTTTGGCCCTCTCTTTTTCTCTCTTTGTCCCTCTCTCTTTCTCTCTCTCCCTTGCTCTCTCTCCATCACTCTCTCTCCCTCTCTCTCTCGGTCTCTCTCTGTCTCTCTCTCTACCTCCCTAGCTCCCTCACTCCCTCTCTCTCACTCTGAGACTATTGTAAACACCATGATTTTTACTCCATATTACGTTACGGAGACTCATAACAACTAAATGTCATGAACGCCTGATGTCTTTGTCTTTTTTGTATTTAAAAGTTAATTTGAACGTATATCTTTCAAACCTCAATTAAATGAGTATTCCGATTCAGTTCACAATTATACTTTCTAGCTGTGTGAACTTTGTTTGGAAATCTTCCTAGAGAAACTTTAATGCGACTGGGACAACTTGGAAATATGTGAAGTTTTGTTCAAACATATTTAAATTTGTGACGATTTGCGATTATCTCTTGATTGCCAAGTTCAAACATATTATAAGGTAATCTTTATAATTTCTGTGGCCAAGTTTCATCTATCTCTTATTTTTGAAGGGATTTGGTTATTCGGCTGGTCGCCACTCGCTTGTCACTAGGTAAAAGATGGGGAATTAGGAGGGTATCTACTGTATGTTTTTATGCCTCTATATTGGAGGTACTGATTTCTGTGCAAATATTAATATACACACTATATAATATTGGGCGTCTTTTTTAAAAATCAAACTGTTTCCTGGCCGTCAAATAAAGCTAACCCCTCTGTTTCCTAGGTCTAATAAAATATAATTATATTGCGTTTAGTAATCTGATTGCGACTGACAGCGTGTAAATACATTATTTAGGCAGAAACACTATGATAATATCATAGTTCATAATATAGTACAATTTGGACAGAAACACAGTATATTGCGTACTCAGTCGGAAAAGAGGCACGAGGTTAAAAATCTAGATGCCAAAGAAGATAAAAAGAATTTCTAAAAGAAAGTTACGAATAAAAAAGTTTCTCTTTTTCTTTTCATGTTAATGCATTCATATACACTCTTCGCTTGAACTTAAGTCCTACCAAAATCGTGTTTACTACCGCGGCGCGAACTTTCATTTAAAAGTAGCTTACGGGCCTAGATCTAATTTTAAAATATATATCAAGTCTAGCACATTATCGTATTCTTATGTTTTCTCATTCGAACGTGTGGCTTATGTTATAAATGTGTCTATAGTTGTAAATTAACAATCTGGCTTTAGATATACAAAGAAGAAATCAATCGACTGAGGCAACATGGTGATAATAATGATAAAAGATTAAAAAAATATAATATAAATGATGATAATAATAATAATAATAATAATAATAATAATAATAATAATAATAATAATAATAATGATAATGATGATGATGATGATGATGATGATGATGATGATGATGATGATGATGATGATGATGATGATGATGATGATGATGATGATGATGGTGATGATGATGATGATGATGATATAATAATAGTAATAATAGTAATAATAAAAAGCTGTCCTTTTCAGTGAAATGGTACAAATAGCACCAAGACTATTTGAACCACAAGATGCAAATAACCTCGAGGCTTTATTGAACCACAGGATGCACGCAACCCCTCTGCCTCAAAACATTCCCTGATAGAGGAATTTTTTTTTAATAGCAGACGAAAAGTTACATATCTATTTTCAATCGTTTGTGAAAATAGACAACCTGGAAAGCGTCAGTTAAAATTTTTCTTTGGAGAAAACGTCTTAGTTTAACATACCAACCAACAAACGGTCTCCTAGTTGATGTTAGTGGTTTAGAAAAGAACAACTAACAAATGTTCTTTTGGTTAATGTTAGTGAAGAAAATAACAACAAACAAACAAAGGGTCTCTTGGTAGATGTTAGTGGTTGAGAGAACAACCAACCAACAAATGTTCTCTTGTTGCGTTGGTGGTTGGAAAAGAAAGATCAACCAACAAATATGGTCTCTTGGTTGGTGTTATTAATTAGCAAACAAACAGACCAAACAACAAATGGCATCTTGGTTGACATTAGCTCTTAAGAAATGAACAGGCAAAGCATTAATGGTCTTTTTGTTGAAGCTAGACCAAGCAACAAAAGTTATTTAAGAACCGAACAGACCAACCAACAAATTAATGGTCTCTTGGTTGCCGTTTTTATTAGGAATCAAACAGACCAACCAACAACAAAATGGTTTCTTACTTGAGCGTTAAAGGTTTAAAACGAACAGACCATTCAAATCAATGTAATGGTCTCTTGGTTGATTTCAAGGTTAAGATCAGACAAACGAACAAAATTCAATGGTCTCTTGGTTGACGTTAGTAACTAAGAAACAAACCAACCAAACACACGGTCGTCTTAGTTGACATTAATGGCTGAGAAGCGAACAAACCAACCAAACGCTATCTTAGTTGATCTTAGTAGCTAAGAAACGAAAAAAAAACAACCAAACGATAATCTCTTGGTTGATCTTTGTGGCTAAGAAACGAACAAACCAACAAAATTATGATCTCTTTGTTCATCTTAGTGGATAAGAAACGAAAAACCGAAACGATGATCTCTTGGTTGGTGTTACACGCTAAGAAATTAATGGCCAAGCTACAAAATCAAGTTTTAAGCTTGATGTGAGATGTTAATGAAAATCATATACCATTAAATAATAGTCTCTTGTTTGATGTTGAAGGTATTCTCTTGACGGGGATTCAATTTTGTGATTCACCAAAATGTACCAAACGTAATGTTATATTCTTTTCTTTACACAAAAACGGTTATAGCTCAACTGTTGTTCGAAGTATTTCATTTTTGTACAATAAATGTTCAACAAAAGGACTTATTGGGCTGAAATTCATACTAAATGTGTCCAGAGATTTCCAAAAGCACTGGTGCTTTGGATATTAATATCTATTCGATCACCACCAAGTTATCTCAACCAGACAATGTTCTTGTTTTGAATCTTGACAAGAGTTCTGCTAAGATTGCTTATGGTGGGCGTGAATCTTTGTCTATTGCCCCGCATACATATTTCACCTTTACATCAATTTCCAGCTATTTCTTTACCTCTCTCCTACTCTGTTCCCCTTTTATTTCTTTTTGTTTACTTTGCTTTTGTTATGCTTTGCATCTTTTCTAAGTCAAAGGTTTGCATTTCCTGCAGATTTATCTATATATGCGTCTTATATGAGTTTTGGGTACACCTGTTTTCCATTGGTTACTTTATGTGGTTCTATTTTGATTCGTGTCCTGAGTTATCAACTGTCGGAGTTTTGACAGTTTTCTTGACTGAAGAGGTTGCAATTACATCGCACTTAGTCATCGCCTCTGGGTCGGTTAATGAAACTTTATTAATTGCATTGACACTGCACATAGTCATCGCCTCCTGTTGTTCAGCTGCGTGTCCGCCAGAGGGTACATGTTTATATCTAAGACCCACCCCATGCCTCCCAGACCCTGCCCCCACCTTTGTTTCTTTCTTTTGGGATTCAGCCTCTCTTCGCCAATCGCATTTTCCAGTGTGTTCTCGAGATATCTTCTCTGTCCTTATCTTTCGTTTTATTTTTAAAAAGATTGTTTTCGTCAGGCTGCAGAATATAATTAATACGCTTCCCCTAAAAGACCTGAGCATTGTAACGGGAAAATAAATGCAAAAATTGGAGACAACGGTATGAGTTCACACAGCACTAGTCATAACAATGGAGAAAGATTTGTGTTTCTTTTTACCATCAACTGAAGCCGGTCCGGAACGGCTGCCCTTTATTCCTTTACGATATTTATATTTTTAGGGCGTAAACACGCCCTTGACTCTTTAAACTTGAGCGGCCGCAGTGTGCGGCCGTTAAAATCACAAAAATTACAGAAAACGAAAAAAGTACTTTCCATAATCTACTTTAAATAATGGAATGGGCATCTAAAACTATCTAATCTATATAGATTTAGATGAAGCCTAAGGGTTTCGATCTAATCTTAAATTGAAAAAAAATAGTTTAACCAATTATCCTTATAGCATCATAATACTATTGAAAAGAACATAACAACCAACACAAAAATATCTTGGTTTGAAATTAACGGTTTTAAAACGAACAGGCATTTCAACAAAATTTAATGGTCTCTTGGTTGGCGTTTGTGGCTATGAAACAGACACACCAAAAATGATCTCTTGGTTGACAGTAGTGGTTAAGAAACGAACAAACTAGCCAAAAAATGGTCTCTTGATTGGCGTTACACGCTAAAAAATTTTTCCAAAGATTTTAGTAATTATTATCACACTATCAAAACGCGCAATTTTCACAAGCAGTTTAAGTCAAATTATGGTCTCTTGGTTGACGTTGATCTTCTTATGGCGAGGATTCAAGCTTCAGGTTATAAAAGAAAAAGGAACCAAACGTATTCTTACACATAACGATTATATTTCACTTATTGTTTCAATTATACTTGTTTAGCGACTGGGTTTCATGGACTGAAATTGATGCTATGTGTCCGTTTTCAAGAATAGCTATTTTAAGAATTGCCCTCGCGCATGATTCGCGTGCGTCTTGACATGTCTACATCTATATCCCTCACACACATATTTCACCTTTGCATCAATCTCAAGCTGTTATTTTTCTACCTCTCTCCTTGTTCGTTAGCGTTTCACCTCATTGTTTTTCTTTCCGTTTTTCGCAGCTCTTCCAGGTCCATTTTTCCTATCCTGCCGAGTTATTTCTATTTGCTTCTTAGATGAGTTTTGTTTACACGTGTCTTCCCTTTGTTGCTCTATTTGTTTCTACTTCGTATCGTGTGTTTAGTAATCAAATGACAGGAGTTTCAGTCTTCTTGATGATCGAAGAGGTAACAATGACATCGCACTAAGTCATGGCCTCTGGGTCGGGTGATGGAACTTATTGCATTGCCACTGCCCATAGTCACTGCATCGTGATCTTCAGCTGCATGCCCGTTAGAGAGTACAGGTTTAGAACTAAGAACCACCACACATGCTCTACCCTTTCTTTTCTTTTTGAGTTCACCCTCTCTTCGTCAATCGCATTTTACGTGTTCTCGAATCTTCTTTGTCCTTATCTTTCGATTGTTTTTTCATTCAAATGATGAAGAAAAAAAAAGGATTCTTTACAGCAGGCTGCAGAGCGCAATTAGAAATCTTCCACCCAAGTATATGAACGTTGTAATGATGTAAATGCAAAAATTGGAGACAGCAGTATGAGAAACTAAGAAAGCATGAGTGCTCATGGAATTTGAAGCCTTTTCGGGGCATGACCACTTCCAGGCATAAAAGAGAGATCATGACATTGTGTGATCTAACGTTACCAGAACTCGACGGATTATACAGCTTACGAGTAAGCTCCAGGATATTCTCTCTGAACTCAAACAAAATATACCGGGATGAATTTCGAAAAAAATGCTATTTCCAGACTAAAGCATGGATACGCAATTTGTTGAACACGCTGAATATTTAAACGGTAACAATTTGTACCGTTACACACGATTTAACTTAACATCTAGGTTTGAAATCTACTGCATTGATCTGTGCAGGAAATTGCATGATTTTAAACGGTATACGGTATTATTTTAATAACAAAATGTGATGCTCTGCACAGCAAGGTTATAACCCGTTGTACTTAAAACAAAAGTAGAAAAAATATTCATATATTAACTGAATGTACAAAATAGACAATGAAAGGATGAAAAGCCCAGTTCTGGAACCCCGAGATCACATTTTACAACACATTGGGTATTTGCATAATGTTTAACAAAGTGCTCAAATACGGTTGAAAACCCGTGTTAAACATACAGATAATCCTCGAGGGTTGAAGACCCTGTGTCTAGAACAGTGTATCGTGATTGGAATTTCTGTTTCAGAACCATGTCTTGTGAAGGTTGAAAGTCTTGAAAAATTGAAAATATTGTCAAAACATTTTCGGAAGGTGTCAAAAAGTCTTGGAAGGTTGAAAACCCTGCATGGAAATCTTGAAAAATTGAAAACAATTTTGAAAGGTGAAAAAAGTATTGGACGGTTAAAAAACCTGCGTAAAACGTATGCCTCGTAAGGTTCTAAATCATAGGTTAAAATGTTGACAAATTGAAAATATGTGACAAACAATTTTGGAAGGTCAAAAAAGGATTGGAGGGTAGATCGAAAAGCCTGCGTGAAAATCCTGCAATGCGTTGAATTCTTGAAAAATTTTGGAAGGTGAAAAAGGTATTGGAAGGTTAAAAACATGCCTTTTAAGGTAAAAAATCATGCGTAAAAATCTTGAAAAATTGAAAATAATGCGCCAAACTGTGTTCCAATAACTCAAAATATGTCGAAAAGGTTGAAGCACCTGTGTAAAAAATCAAACATCAAACCTGAAATGTTTGAAACGCCCAGCCCAAACTGCATTTTTTTAAATCATGGAACGTTGGAAATCCCGGAGCCCAAAATACAAATTATAAACCCATTGCCACAGCATTTTCTTATAATTATTACGAAATTGAAACAGCTAGTGGTTTTAGAGTGTAAACCACAACTCAAGATATTTGGGGGTTCTAAGCATTATTTTCGAGCACTCGCAATTTGACGGAACACATTGTAGGTTCTCTGAAGCGCCACCTCTGTTGACTGTTAACATTTAGAGGGTGGATATTTCTGATTTTATTAGCGGCATAATGGTGCCTAAGCGACTTTTACTTCTCTTTGAAAAACTGAAATGGTAACACAAAACTAATGCCTGTTAAGTTCCACCCATAGAAATAATGGAGCAATGGTATTGGCAGTTTATCCCAAAAGATAAGCTAGCATCTTTTATAGGGGAAATATTTCTATTCATATAAACTAATCTGGCGTGAGTGGAATGTTTCGGAACATTTTACATGCACCGGGACATTGCACTTCGAACAATTCATTTTTGTTTGTTTGTTGTTTTTTCATACTTTTCATCGGATCCGGCGTTTATGGTGATTCTTCTGGATGTGAAGATAGTAATTTTTGTATTGTGCAAAAATTACAAAGGTTATCTTATTTTCTAAGTTAATACGCAATGTTTTCTGATTAAGTAATGTACACCATCAACTATCACTTTGGTGGTCAAACGCAATATACACCTTTAGTTCCTACTTCGTGGGTGGTTTTATGGTGATTTACACGATGATTTTCACCATTAGTTCTCACCATGTCGGCTAAATGTTGATTTACACCATTAGATCTCACCTCGTCGTAAATGATTTACACCATTAGATCTCACCTCGTCGTAAATGATTTACACCATTAGATCTCACCTCTGTGGTAAATGGTGATTTACACCATAAGATATCACCTCGTCGTAAATGGTGATTTACACCATTAGTTCTCACCACGGTGGTTAAATAGTAGTTTACAGTATTAGTTCTTACCTCTCATTTGAATACGGTATTCATCGATGCTTTGATCTGCCCTGTCCACCACACCACCATCGTCATGTTGTACAATATGATCATATTGGGCTGGTCAATTTGTACATACTTTCCTCTCATCATTTTGAGGGTTGAACGTGAAATTTATTTGAAGCTAAAATGACAACGTCATTGCCAATTCAGTGTACAACAATAATGACAATGATATTGAAGATAGGTGCGATCTTGAAATGTTTAAATTATTTGGCCGTAAGTACAACGTCGTGATAGCTTTCACGTCATTAGAACATGCGCTAAAAAGCGCAACGAGTTATAAACAACCGCGACGTTGTTTTTACGCCACCTAATACCATTTCACTCTGTCCTCATCACCATTATTTTTCATATTTACTCCCCTGCCGGTCGGTGGATGTAAATGGCAGTATTCACAATTGAATTATCACTTTTAATCACTTGGATAGATGCATGTGGTGTTATAAAACTGAAAATGACGAAAGAACAAACTACAACAATACATTTCCTTCCAATTTTAGCGTACGCCATACGGCTTACATTAAAATTGGGATGGAACTTGTTCTTAATTGTTGTATATATATTCAGGCTTATAACATCATACGAAGCTATCCGAATGGTTGAAGATAATGATGCAATTGAGAATACCATAAATTTGACGTGTATTGTAGGAAGGCTCGAAGAAAAAGCATTTGAAATAATTTCAATACCAAACATAATTATACTTAAGCATGTATATAAGTAAGCATAAGTCATGGTAATTCAAATCCAATTGTATTTTTACGGATAAAAATATACTTATATTCTAGGTCTTGCATGTGTTTTACTCCACTAGTGAACGAGTGATATGCAAAACAGGACTGAAACATTTTTGTTTTTTAAAACACTAAGAAATTTCCTGAATAGTGAAACCTGAATAGTGATCTCTTGGCTAAGATAAAAACAATAAATTCATTGTTTCTTCTGTATGAAATCGAATTTTAATTTAGAACCTCAATATTGATGCTCCCTATAAATTAGACTTATTAGAAAATGGGTCAATACTCTTGGAAGGCTGACACCCCACTAAAAAACAACAAACAAAATTTAATATGGATGTTTTTGGGAGGTTAGAATAGCCGAGTCTGAATTACGATTATTTAAAAAAAATTAAATCTTAGCAGGCTGAGAGCCTGGCGTCTAAAGAACAAAATTATAAACCTGGAGTGTTGGAAACCGGAGTCAACATTTGAAAATAAATTAATGAATTACACATAATATGAATGATTGGAAAATTCGAAAAAAAATAACTCAAACATAAAAAAATTGGTTTAAAACCCTGAGCCAAATGCAAATGTTAAAAAATCATGGGATGTTGCAAATATCGAGTCAAATTTAACAAAATATTTATCTTGGAAGTTTGGAAATCCGGTTTCAAAATTGGTACACATAACTGTATTATGACGTGTTGCATTATAGAAAATCGCCAGACATCAGTCTATGGGCTATTCCAAAATATAGCTCAAATTTCGACGTTGGATGTTATTAAACCTACTCAAACTAATACACCCTCACCCTCCTGTTTCAAAACTGCAAAGGTGAAAGTCCTGGAAGACTAAAAAACCTGGGTAAAAAATTTAAAATATTACCTTGGATAGTTGGAAACTCTGATCGAAAATAAACGTCGAAGGTTACGGTTACAAATGTTTGGACTTGGAAGATTGGAAATCGTCAATTAAAGACACAATTTTGAATAATCCTAGAAACGCGGTGTATCATTTACAACAAAAATTTGGAGGGAGGTTGAAACCCTGAACCAAGTATGATAATTAATAAACTTTGACGGTTAAAACACCCTCAAAAATACAAAAAAAAATAAATAAAATGGAAAGGGGTTGAAAACCGGAGAAAATATTGAAATACATCTGTCACGGTCTAGGTAATGGCATGCGATACACAATTCCTAATGGTGTTTACAACAGAGACAATGGAATACCGGTCTATCAAAAGGCTCTAAAACCATTGCTCATAGTTTGATGGACTTGAATCGTCAAACTGAAATTTAAATCGATCAAAGCGAATTGGGGCACCCGGAAACCTAAAAAAATATATATTAAATGTATTGATATTGTTCTTTAACTAAAAAAATTAGTGTCATTGTTCATTACTTTGACATAAAATCAACAGTATTTCTTCCTTCACCACAATCGATGTATAAGCTAGCCATAGTAGAAGTATTGCTTAAGAACCAAAATCGAGCGTCATAAGTAAAACGTCTCGGTAATTTACAACTCGTCCTAAGCTTACCAAACCTTGTATCTGCGACCCAGTCTTAAAATGATACAAAATTGCAGTTATGCCACTGAATCTTTTAAAAAAATGGGGTGCCTAAACACGTCTGCAAATAAACTGAAAGGAATACTTTTTATACTGAATACATCTTTTTAAACTGCGTTATATTGTCTTGAATTAGAGTGCCAAGCACTGCAAGACGAAAGATTTGTATCACCGTCAAGTGATAGGCTCAGTTCATAATGATATGGATGAATGAGCGAATAAATGAGTGTGTGGTAATGGTTGAAGATTTGGTTGTTCCTTGAAGAAATATTAAACGTTACCGATAAAATTATATTTCTCTTTGCTAAGAATAAAAAAGGAATGTTGCTACCGTAGTAATCCATACCGAGTTTTTGTTTTTTCCATTTCACAACAGACTTCTTACTTTTTTGTCTCCGTCTCTATCTTTCCGTCTGTCTGTCTGTCTCTGTCTCTCTGTCTCTCTCTCTCTCTCTCTCTCTCTCTCTCTCTCTCTCTCTCTCTCTCTCTTTCTCTCTCTCTATATCTCTCGTGTCTATTTCTCTCTTTCACTGCCTAAGCCTCTCTGTACATTTATCTCTCTCTCTCTCTTTCTCTCTCTGTGTTTGTTTCCCTTCTCTATCTGTTTTAACTGCCTATGTTCTTAGCATTTTTTAAACGTTTACTGTTATCTTACTTGTGCTTCATTTAATTTACCTTTTTACTCGAGGTATCAGCCATCTTTATCCTATCATTAAGATTATCTGATAGGCACTTTTCTTTTAGTGAATGCACTGCAAAGTTTTCCTAGTCCCTTACTAGTAACACATGATTTTAATGCTTTCACCAGAAAAAATGTTAGTCACCGTTACTTTAAGTGCAGTATATACATGGTCTAAGACTTCATCGGCATAATAACTATAGCCGTTACTGTGCTGACATGCCGTAAAACAAGTTCTCAATGGAGAGAAGTGTGCTTATGATAAAGTAAGTTTACACCTTGTCACCGTTATAGTTACCAGTACACTGTATAAACTTTCTAAGAAATCGTTTGCAAAAAATTAACCGTTAGTGTGTCGACAACCGTAAATGGAAACTCTAAATCTAACCCATTTTCCAATGGCTGGTTCTGGGATAACATTGAGACATAACTTAAATAAAAAAATTATTGTTTTTGGGTAATTGATTCCCTAAGTATAGTTCTTTGACCATTACATGGGTTATAAATTAATGCAGTAAATTTTTCTTTTTTGTTTGTTTCCACAGGTGAGATGTAGAAATGGAATTTCTTCGGTTGTTCAAGTGACTGTCTTTATGGTAAGCTCTTTACTGGTGTGTTACGAGGATTACCCACGGTTTGTAGAATTCCCAATATACGGAGCATGACTTTTTCTTATTAATTATGGACATTATATATCCGGCAATTTGAATTGCTGTGTGCCTTTCCATTTGAAAACTATCTATATAAAAAACGCATCTGATTTTTCTTTGAAATGTTCATCTTTCTCCACGGCCAGTCTTGAACCAACGAGTGCTTACAAAATGACAACCTACAACCGAGGCTGGAGCGAGTGCTTACCAAACAAGCTACTGGCGAGGTTATGGGGGTGAAAGAGTAGGTGGTAGAGCGTTGGTCTCCCAATCGACATGTCCGCAGTTCGAAATAAACGATTGGTAAGAATGAATCTGTCTGATTGTCCCCCATTGCTTAAGCCGTGGTCAGTATAATGTGATCAGCTAACTACAGGAGTAGAGGTCTCCATAGCCTGTCTTATGTGAAGCAGTACATAAAAGTATCAGACCTTTGTCTTGGACTCCATCCACAATATATCATTTGTAGTGCTAACGTTGGACCTAAAGCAAGCAGTTCGTTTAGAATCGTACTGGTTTTTTTTTAATGTTGTTCTACAAATGTTTTGGATGTCATAAGATCCTATCACTGCATTGTCAAATATGATATGAAAAGGGTTCAACAACAGCTCCTAGTCCTATGAAACAATGATGGTATGTTCATCTCTTTTTTACAGGACAGCCTTGAACCAGACAGCGCATACAGAATGGCAACCTACATACGAGGCTGGAACAAGTGCTTACCAGATGACAACCTACAGACGAGGCTGGAACAAGTGCTTAGCAAATGTCAAACTACAGTCAATTTTTTGTAAATAAAGGGATGGTTTATATTATAGCTCTTAATGTTAAACCACGACAGACAAGTCAATTATTGGAAATAATAAATATTTTACAAATTTTGTTTTCAAAACTAATGTTCCTATTCGAGACAATTATTTTGCTGTTTCAAAAAATGTAAAGCCGACTGAAAGTATAAGAAGTATATTAAATTCTATGGTTGTCATAAGATCCTACTTTTTTTATATGTTTATATACCACTGCATTCTCAAATATAACATGAAAAATATCCAGTAAAACTCCCCTGTTTAACAACGATGGCAGATTCATTTCTGTTTACTAGACAGCCTTGAACCAGACAGTGCATAGAGAATGACAACCAGGCTGGAAGAAATGACAAACTCCAAATATTTCTTTCCTAAGTAAAGATATGGCTTACATTTTAGCTTTTGATGTTAAACAGACACACAATTTAATTGTTCATTAAATTCTATGGGTGTCACTAGATCCTACTTTTTTGTATGCATCGTAAAAAATACGAGGTAACATGGAATGGGTTCAACAACAGACCCCTGTGAAACAATGATGGTACGTTCATCTCTTTTTTCCAAACCAGCCTAGCACCAGACGTGCATACAGAATGGCAACCTACCGTTGAGACTGGAACAAGTGCTTACCAAAAGACAACAGAGATTCGTTTTTTTTTAATAAAGAGATGGTTTGTTTCTCTTGATGTTAAACTGGGACAAACCGGTCAAATATTGCTATGTATTTTTTTTCAAAGCTATATATTTTTTAGTCAATATTTTGCTGGTGTAAAAATGTAAAGCCCACTGAAAGCGTGAATAGATCCAATACGTCATACTACAGCAAAAGATGTGTTACTCTACCCCCTCCCCCCCCCAACTATCGTTTCAATCTTCAGTATTCAGCTAAGTTCCTCTTTGGTTATTCTATGATTTTGACACCAGAGAAAACTGACTTGAACCTTGTGCACACAAATCGTCCTGATAACCAGATATGTCCATTCCACTAGCGCCACATGTTTCATCAAGAGACCCAATTTAGTCGCTCACAAGAACCATACAGACGTATGGAATCAGGTAAGATATTATTATATTGCAGGTGGATAGGGCCTACATGTTGGTGCTTTAGAAAAGTCCTCATATTTGTGCTTTTAATAATACCTCTTCGTATTCTCAGGTAATTCTCTACTTAACATAGACGGCAGATTCCTCTCTGTTCACCAGACAGTGCATAGAGAATGACTGCGGTGGACTGGGTATACCAAATAATCAATCAATCAATCAAGCATAGAGAATGACAACCGTTCGTCGAGAAAGAAGTGCTAACCAAATGACAAACTCCAAGTATTTTTATTCTAGACAAAGAGAAGGTTTACATTTTAGCTTTTAGTGTTAAACCCATACAGACATGTCAAATATTGCTGTGTGTAATTATTGAATTTTTCAAAATTATAATTTTTATTTGAGATAATTATTTTGAGGTTTTAAAACTGTACAGCCCACTCAATTCCCCCCCCCCCCCCCCCCCCAGACGCAAAAGGTCCCGAGTTCTAATCCTGGCAGTTGTTTTCCCTACTGGTTGGGTCAGTGTCAGTATAATGTGACCGGCTGAGACAGGAGTCATGGTATCAACACCCTGTCTCGCGTGTGGCAGCACATACAATTGTCAGAAGTCCGTCTTGGGGTCCGTTCACAATATATAGTCTATATAGTGCTGATGTTGGACGTTAAAACCAACTCAACTCAACTCACTCTATCCCCCAACCCCCTCCTCCTCCCACTTTTCTGTTATTAGTCTCAACTTGCTTTGCTTAGATTTGATTTTGATGGCGACAGTGAAAACAAACTGAACTGAGCATTGTTTACATAATTATATCCTCCAGATAACCAGAGACGTTAATTCCACTAACGCCTCATTTGTTCCACCAAGTGATCTAACTTTGTCCCTCAGAAGAACGATGTGATCGGCTGAGACAGGAGTCATGGTATCCCCGCCCTGTCTCGTGTGTGGCAGCACATAAAGTTGTCAGACGACCGTCTGAGGGGCCCGTTCACAATATAGCCTATATAGTGCTGATGTTGGACGTTAAACCAACCCAACAACAACAACAACAACCCAACAGAAGAACCACACAGACCTATGGGACCAGGTAAGACATTACCATATAGCAGGAGAATATATATTTTTATTGCAACCTCTTAAGAGGTCAATTTTGTACTATTATTAACACTTGTTTAAAAAGTAATATGCGGCAGTTGTTCCAAAAAGTTACAAATTTTATACGATTATAAGAAAACAATTACTAGCTAGTCAACAAATTCCTTGTGTGCCATAACGTTAACTTATCAAACGTTAGTCTTGGAGCCTGTCCACAATATAGCCTATATAGTGCTGTAGTGGGATGGCACGCGAGAAAAAAAAACCCACAACAAAACAAACAGAAATGTTGAAGTTTCCAATACTAAGAAATAGCTTTTTCTCTTATTCATAAAAAAAATGTACCTCACAATTAGATTTCTACACCTCCTTTTGAGAGCAATCTTTAATGATTTAAAATTATAAAAACGCATCAGATTTATCATGCAAATGGAATTATTAGAGTATACTGGTTAGTTGTTTCTTTTTTGTTCAAAGTTGCAGAAGTGTTAGTATGATGACACGATTCATACATCCTTCAAAGGACAAAACATATACCAAAATTAATGAATTTTCACCGCAGCAATTTTATTCATTTTACTTTTAAAATAAAATTTTACTAAAGTATTCAGGTTCAAAAGATACAGCGTAGTTCTTCAGACCGGGAGGTCCGCGGTTCGAATCCCATGATTGGCAGATTTATTCGTCAGATTCCACCCCTTTGTAACTCTTTGGGTCGGTGTCAGCTGAATATGACCAGTTAGGAAAGGAGTTGTTTCCCCGCTCTGTCTGTGTGTGGCAGCACATAAAATTGTCAAGCGTCAGACTTGGGATCCGTCCACAATATAGACTATATAGTGCTGATCTTGGACGTTAAAACCAACTCGACTTACTCCACAATATGCCTATATAGTCCTGACATTGGATATTAAACCAACTCAACTCAACTTCTACTAAAAATGTTTTATTTTGTTTAAACTATGACAGCTTCAGTAGCTTTCCTCACTGATGAAACATTGATGACATGTTCCTCTCTTTTCTCCATGACCAGCCTTGAACCAGACAGTGCTTGCCAATTGACAACCTATTGGGGAAGATTTGAACGAGCGCTTACCGAATGACAACCTATTGGAAAGGCTTGAACAACTGCAACCAAATGACAACATACAAACATTTTTCTATAAAAAGAAATAATTTATATTTTAGGTCTTGTCATTATTAGCTATATATTTTTGTGTTGAATGTTTCAAAACTAGTATTTCTTTTTGAGACTATTTTGCTATTTTACAAATTCATAGCCCACTTGAAATATAAAAAGTACAGTACAAGATGCCATTGTGCAACAAGATATGTAATAGTATTAAAAACATAATGCTTATTGTTACTTAAGGTACATAGAGTAAAGCTCAATAAACCTCAGTACAGCAAAAGGTGTCATAGTATTAAGCTATCTACCCCCAATCCATATCCAGTTTAATTCAGTCTCTTGGGGGCGAAGTGGCTCAAGTGGAAGAGCGTTGGTCTCCAGATTGGGAGGTTGATGGTTTAAATCCAAGGATTGTAATATTTATTTGTCCAATTTCGTTCCCTGTAACTAGTTGAGTCGGTGTCAGTATAAAGTGACTGGCTGAAGCAGAATTCATGGCACCGGTATCCCCTTTTGAGTATGGCAGCACATAAAAAAATGCCAGACGTCAGTCTTGGCGCTCACTCACAATATAGCATATATAGTGCTCACGTTGGGCATTAAACCAAGTCATGACTAAGTTAAAGTTATCAACTCTCAACCCACCCCCAGTTTAATTCTCAATCTCAACTAATTTTTTACTTTGCTTATGATTTTACCATTTTGATAACAGAACTGACCAAAGCATTGTGACAGAAATCGTTTTGATAACCAGAGACGTTCATTCCACTAGGGCCACATTTGTTTCCAGCTCATCACTCAGAAGAAACACAGACATATAAGATCAAGTAAGTCATTACCTTATGCAGCTGTATATTTTTTTAGAATCCTCTAGATTGGATGTTTTTAAAGTTAAGAATCCTATACGACTACAAGGAATACAATTATTGTTCCAAAAATTGCACGAATTGCATAAGATCTTACTGTTTTATGTTTACATATCACAATATTGTGAAATAACCTGGAGAGGACACTGACTAATTGACGCAAATAGTAGAACATTCTCGGTTCAAAACCCATGATCGATGTTAGCAATTTTGTCCCTTACTGGTTAGATCCGCTCAGTAAAATCCCCGCTCTGTTTGAGTGACAGCAAATGAAATTGCCAAACGTTAGTCTTATAACACGTCCACAAAATAGTCTTGCTGCTGATGGATGTGAAGAAAATAACTCAAATTGCCAAAACCTCGGAAAGAAGCAGTGCTGGAGCCCCGCTTTGATGGTCTTTTTTTCCCTTCTGATCGTGTTGGTGTCGGTATTATGTGACCAAGGTCCTGTCTTCAATATAAGACTGCTGACGTATGTTAAAAAACCCTTATTTCTGAAATCGTGGAAAAGCCTGGTATCTTAGTTACATGCAGGATAAAGCAGGAGATTCACGGTTTGAATCTTATCTAAAGCCCCCATCTTGGTATAGGTAGAATTCTTTGAAAAAGCCTTGCGGAAGTTATTTCCTTTTTCATATGTAAACAATGAAATGTTGGTTTAAAGATCCTTATATGTATTGCTTCTCTATATTTCTTTACCAAATCGTTTGTTTATTTTGACATTAACACAACCAGGAGTCAAAACAAAACAAGAGGGGAATGCGACACCTAATTTCCAAGTTTGGTGAATGCAGGAGCCGCAGTGACGGCACAAAAAAGTAATGCTGATTGCGACTCTCCTGATAAAAGCTTGGTATTAGTTCTATACCTATTTGTCTTTTACTCTGCCATGCTTGCTTGCTTTCTTGCTATCTCTCTCTCTCTATCCTCTTTTCTCTTTTCTCTCACGCTCTCTCTGTATCTTTTTTTATCTTTTCTATTTTGTTTCTGTCTATTCTATCCCCACTTTTTCCACAATTTATCCTCATCTCTTCAATGGTCTTTTTTTTCCTTTAATATCCAGTTGACATCTTACAAACCTGAGCACAACAATGTAATGTTTGGTGTTTGGCAAATTGCAAAGCCTGAATTTGACATATGCAAAATTAGTTGACTTCTACCATTATATAATTTTTATTTCTAATTATTTTTTTCAGTATTGATCTTCATAATTTTGAAAGTGGGCATTACTAATTATTTTAGCCTACTGCAAACAAAATTACATACAAACTGTTGGTTGTAAATTTATCTCTGAATTTAGTTTTCTTAAAACTTCAAAATCAAAATAAAACAAAAAAAATGCAATGTGACACTGTCGTTCCTATGAAAAGAATTATGATTACTATACAGTATCGCATAATCATAATGAAAGTTAACCTTTAAGCAGTGGCACTATGTTTCAACATAAAGTAACAATGAATATTTTTAAATATCTTTTCGTCAGGTATAAATGACGGATTATGTCAAGTTCTTTGCTCTACAACTCAACTAGCCTTCAGAACGGAAACGCCCTCCAGCTTGGACAAGACATACACTGTGGACAAGCCTGCCAGTAACAGATGATTATTGTTTACAAAAGTCTGTCTCAATGTAGATTAAATGTGAGCAGCAACACTGTGTCTGAAAGGATTTGATGTATTTTCTGATTTGAGAGACTTGCACGAATAATAATTATAGGTTGGCACTCAACCTCAATATTGTTTATCAAGATACTAAAGATCACTTATTCACAATGTTTGCTGGTGAGGATTCGGAAAATAGCGCAAACCTAGAATATTTTAGTACCCAAAAATTTGACATCTTGAATCTTGTATAAGTATCTATATTGTAAATAGATTACTGGACCCCTAGGCATTTCACAATGAAGGTTTTAGGGTTACGGGATTAGCTATTCAAACTTTCATCGCGAGTCAAACCTGACTGACAATGAAGAACATTGAGATTTTAGCAGTGTGGTAGAGCGTTGGTCGGGAGATCAAAATTTTAATTCTGACGATCAATCAAACTGGTTGGATGCAAAATTATAATGTGACCCTCTTGAGACAAGTCAGTCCATATTTCCCCGTCCTATATTGTATGTCAGCACATAAAATTGTCAGTCTTGGTGGTCTGTCCACAATATAGCCTATTTTGGACGTTTAAATCAACTCAGCATGCAACATCCTCTCTCTTTCTCTCTGTCTCTCTCTTCCTCTCTTTCTTTTTCTCTCTTCCTCTCTTTTTCTCTCTCTCTCACTCTCTCTCTCTCTCAGCACATTTTTATTGGAATCCAAGTTAAAAATTAAATTTAATAAAATCTGTGTTTGATCATGGAAATGACTTTGCAAAATAATTGTTAAAGTCGATAAACTTTTTTCATAATAAAAATTTTATAGACCGGTATTGGGGTAAACAAAATTTACCAATACCGAGTTCTATGGGTCATATATTTTAAATAGCGGAAAAAATGTCACCTGAGCTATACACATGTGGTTTGAGACTGGTACCATTTGTGTGAGAGAATCTTACTGCATGTATCGGTATTGCCCGAGTATAGATCGTTAGGAATGTATATAGCAAGACAAAGATCTTGTTCAAATCTAAAGGTGAGATAAGGATGAAGCTACAATGTAGTTCATTTATATGTAATCGTTGGATGAAGTCTTGAACTGGTGTTTGTGGACATTTTGTACATAGAAGTGAAAAACAACTTGCTGAGTATTTCTTGTCAAATGAATCAATGGTACGCTGAGTGTTGTGTTTGAGGTCATGATTTGATACAGCTCCATACAAGTTCTATTTCTAACATAAAGTTATGGTTGAGCACATATTTTCCAAAAGTGTCAGAATTTTCATGGCATGTTTTCGTTCCCCCATATCGGAAAGACTTGAAGTAAAGTTTGATATTTTAACTATTTCAACAGGCATTTTTAGGTCTTAGATTTTCTAGACAATTGGTTTGAAGTTATGTAATGTAAAAGTGGATAGCTTTATTAAGTTGTCTAGCATTCTGAATTTTGCATAGTGTCAATTTCTGTTCACGCATATGTAGTGTTTTGGAAAAGCGATTTAAAAAAATTAATTTTAAATCTTAACATTGGAGTCTGTAGTTTACTGTATACAAAGGTGAATGAGAACAAATCATATAATTTTCCTTGCGGCTCGTATAGAAAACTTGCGTTTAAGAGCACCCGCTATTATCATATAAGCTTGACTTTTAAATTAAAAACACTAATGTTAATCTGATCCAATTATACAAACCGTTTGTAAAGAAATATATTTATTTTCCAAAAAAATTGGGCGCATCTGTTAAAAACATTTCACTGTTGTATCTGTGTTGCATGTTCTTTGTCTTTATTTTTAATCGCATGCCAACTGATTCACTAACCTCTACTTCACTAACTACACTCAACCTTACGCTGGTACAACAGTGAATTTGAAGAGATGCGTGCCTTAGAATTATTTAAGATTTGGACACGTGTTTTTTCCAACACATTTAAAAAAATCTTTTAGGGAGAAATTAGTATTAATTTATAACAAATTACGGACACATGTTTTCCCAGTTTGTCGCTTTAATTCTCAGGCATATACATCTGTTCAAAATATCTGTAGTTTAGCCATGCTGTCGCTTATTGCAGTGTTGTCATCTTGCTGGGCAGTTTGGTACTTTTTGTCTCAAGGTTTGTCCTGTCTGAAATGAAACGGTTTAGACATCAATTAAATTTATATATAAACACAACTGGTACTGTAAAAATGGAAAAACATTTTTGTAGTCTTTTTTTTTTCATTTGGGTAGAAATATAAACTCTCTCTCTTCCGGTGAGCGGGGCGCGGTGGCCCTCGGGTAGAACATCGGCTTCTGACGCAAAAGGTCCGGGTTCGAGCCCTGGCTATTGCGCCGCTCCCTACTGGTTGGGTCGGTCTCAGTTTAATGTGACCGTCTGAGACGGGATTCATGGTATTCCCGCCCTGTCTTGTGTGTGGTAGCACATAAAATTGTCATACGTCAGTTTTGGGGCCCTTCCACACATAGCCTATATAGTGCTGATGTTGGGCGTGAAACCAACTCAAGTACCACAACAACAACAACTCCCCATGTTTATGATCCCCGTTCCTTCTCCTACAGTCATCGCGTCAATTTCCCACCCTCCCCCAAATCATTCCATTCATCTTCTGCCCTTCATCCTTTTTTCCCGCCTTGACGTTAAATCAACTCAACTCCACTCAACTTTCTTTTGGTCCATGTCTTTTATTTGGTATCATTCTTCGAATCTCTTTGTATCCATGAAAAGGGGGTGCAAAGACAGAGCGTTGGTCTTCCAATCAAGAAGTTGCCGGTTCCAAACCCATGATCGTTTAAAATGTATTTATGTGGTGGTTTTTAGCGTCTCTGTGTTAGATTCTTTTAGTAACGTGCATAAACTAACTTTCAGAAAAGCTACTGTTCAGGGCAATGGTGGATGGAAAAACTTTTTCTTTTCAGCTTTGATTCAAAATTCTATTCAAAGAGGGACGAAAACAAACACGATGCCTCTGGTCTTTCAGTTCAGCCTATTATTTTGCTTTGTCAAGAAATCCGTATCAAACACATATCAAAACAAAAGAAACCAATCCAGAAACAAATGTCCTTTGAATGTTTAGCGATGAAATGAGGCGGTTGGCTAATCTACTTTAAAAAAAATCTATTTTACATAGAATTTATTGTGGGACGTGATCAGTCTTTTTCATCCTTTATTTCACTTCCCGATGTTATTCTGTATATATGTAAACATGATTATGCTATATCCTTTTTTGATTATCCTATCCAATGGTGTATCTTCTGATAGAATGTACAGCTAAACATGTTTAAAATTTTTAAGTTTCTTGATGCTAGAATTGGTTGCATGATGATTTTCTTGTTTTAAGTGATCAGGTCAATCAGAATGTCTTGAGTGTTTTTTAAAGGTGATTACAAATATGTTAGCTTCTAATTTTGTCATTGAATGTATATTTCACAAACATAAATGAATATTTTCATGGTGCTGCCTAAATTATTTTTAATGTTATTTACTTTTCGCATCGATTTACAGTATTTATATAATTAAAGAAGTCTTCTTCAAAAATGCGTTCATTTTTTTTTCAGTTGAATTATGCTTTTTTATAATTGTTACAATGACTGAGCGAATTGATTGTTAAAAGTTTTCTAGGCAATTAATTAGAACCCCTAAATCATTTTCATAATAGAATAGGCTAGATTACTACATTCATGAACATGCTGTGCCCTTAGTCCCTACGAAATTAATCAAGGGTTGTAAGTAGGCGTACAGACTTGCAATACGCTTAGCCTACCTTAATAAATTCAAATAAAAAGGCTTACGTACGACCCAAAGTATCTAGTGTGCAACACGATATAGTGTGCGTTTAGAAAACACACGGTTCATTTGGTTACAAAACATATAATTTATTAAAACATTAAGTATCGGATATACAAAACCTACGGAATGAATTGTTAATCTTAATAAATTATATTTGTGAGACTTTAAAAGTTGGAATTGGAAGACGCAAAAACGAACCTTTTGTTATAACAAGGTATATAGACCTTTACGCCCCATTCGAGCAAACACAGGATGAAATTCTGCCAAAGACACAATTTCAGAACGTATCCGTTCGTGGCTAATTTATTTTAAAGTTGTTTCAAAACTCTTTAAGTAAGATTAATAATGTACAAAATGCAACGTTCTTTTCAGAAGTAGGGATGTTGTTATGGTCCGAAGAAATGTGTGTTTTGACTGTGTGTTTTTTTTTAGCAAGGATGGCACTCTAGAAGAATATTTACATTGTTTGTACACGTTAAAGAAGGTTGTTTTGTTTTTATGTAGAAAACACTTGAAAACGTCGGAGAATATTTTGAAATATGATACTAATTTAATTAATCCCCATACAAATGACAGATTTACATATTTGTCTTACAATTGTGGGTACTACATAAAATAAATTAATAACAATGATACTAAAAAGCAATGATAATAATCAATAAATTCATTTCTATAAATCTCTACCCCAAAGATACTTAAGCCCAGATCTATGTTTTTAGTATTTAGAAGTGCGGGTCGTTAAACAGGTTACTGGATTCACAAAGATTGCTGGTTGGTTCCGGTTTAGATTCCTAAAAAGAATTCAGTATTGAAATTGAAAGGAAAACACCAACTAGAAAGGATATATAAATTCTTCTTCGTGCCATCAAGTCGAAGGGCGCAGGCTCAAGTGCCTGATGGATGGGAAAAGTAAAGTATTGAAATTGAAAAAAAAGCTAGTTTTATCTCATTAAAAGTATAATATGTATGCACTTTTTTAATGACATCAAGTGCAGATACGTGGAATAAAGCAGATAGCATCTCTCACTTAAGACAATAGGCTACTTACAGTACATTCACATTAAAGATACGTCCATGGCACGCACGAAAACATTTATTTCTTCTCAGCAACATTCGGTGTCACCGACCAATCGTGTTCGTGCGTTGCTGAGACAACACGATCGTGCGTGGGATTTGTTGTATGGAAGCCACACAATTTCACCGGTGTATTCTTGTGTTGTGGGGGCGCGTAGGCCCTGTGGTAGAACATTGGCTTCCGACGCAAAATTTCGGGTTCGAGACCTGCCGATTTCGCTCCTATTGATTGGGTCGGTGTCAGTTTAAAGTTAACGACTGGAGACAGGAGCCATGGTATTCACGCCCTGTCTCGTGTGTGGCAGCAC
Source organism: Elysia chlorotica (assembly GCA_003991915.1). Classification (NCBI taxonomy): domain Eukaryota; kingdom Metazoa; phylum Mollusca; class Gastropoda; family Plakobranchidae; genus Elysia; species Elysia chlorotica. The sequence goes on from RQTK01001597.1 coordinate 63,091, forward strand.
ATAAAATTAATTGTTGGACGTCAGTCTTGAGGCCAGTCTACAATTATAGCCTATATAGTGCTGATGTTGGACGTTAAACCAATTCAACTCGCGTGTTGTGACCGCTCGACCTTCTCCACGAGTCAAAGGTCAAGGCCTAGGCCTATATTTATAATGACGCAACTTTACTATTATTACTTGTCGAAGACCAATTAATACAGCTAGGCCCTAGTACACAATCAACAATGAACGTCTTATCACCGAAGTACGAGAAATACATTTTTGTCTAAATGTGAACAATTTTAGGGGAGCAGATTATATTAACATTACAATTCCCTATCTACCAAAAGCAAGTGTATCCAATACCCCATTTTCTTCCTCTTGTTTTGCTCTTTTAACAACAGTAAAAATTCAGCTATTAGTCTTGGTATCTATGTTGATTAGGCCTACAACGTGCACAAACTTGCATGAATAGTGTGCTCACGTTAGAGCGTTAGATGATACCACACGTTCATTGATATTTGATGTGAGTGTACCGTTAAATATACACATAAACCACAGCATTGGTACGAATTTTCAACTCATCATGGAAGACTTAAAATAAAAATAGACTTAAGCATTGACTTTCTTATATTTTTCAACATTCAAATTGACAATACCACTGGTAGGCCTACTCAATGGATTAACCATTGACCATTTTAGAAGAGGTTTATCAGGACAAAAGAGGTTATTTGCCTTACCCTAATGTTGACATTGTTTTTGTTGGGTTTTTTTTTATGCATCTGGCAGTAAGTCTTGATACGGTAGAAAGAGAATTTACTGCTTTATATTGCTAAATATCTCGGACAAACATAACCAGCAATGGCAAAACCATTAAAGAAATAGAAATCGGAATACCACAAGTAAAATCAGCGTTGTGAAACTAAAGGACTTTTTCCTGTCAAGAGGAACTTCAAGAGATATAAAAAGGAGTAGTTAACAAACAGCTTTCCTGCTATACGGCGACGCAACATGGACTCTCTACAAAGAATCAGTTTAAAAAACTAGGAACTTTCGAGATGTGGATATTTCGTCCACTAACAAGAATAAGTTACAAAAAACAGAAAAACAAACAAAGTCTTGAGAGCACTCGGTGTTAAAAGATAATGAATAGAAAGCATTAGACATCACAAACTGTCTTATTTTGGCCACAGCTAGGCATGACAGCCTCGCTCAAACAATCCTAACAGGCAGAATGGAAGAAAGAAAATAAAGGCAGACTCAGCAGGAAGTGTTATGACGACAGAAAAGAACAGTCAGGGACCCAGCTACACATGAACCTGAGACTGGCGCAGGGTCGTTTGACATGGAAACTCGTGGCACGTCAAACCCGAATCGGGAGGGCAAAATGACGACGACGATTGCTTTATAAATGAATTAAAATTGAGTTGAGAAAGTCTTGTTGTTGTGTACACTCAAGATTCTGTAAACAGCAAGTCTACATCACAAGTGGACAACAGGCACAAAGGCTGGGTATAATGTGGGGTAGTAAGTACAACATTCTATAAACTTGTACCGGAGTAAGTAAAGACTACTCTTCATCATGGATCTTACTTTTTAACAAGTAACTGGGTGAATTGGTTACGCCCAGCATCAACCGCAAAGCCATTTCGTGGAAGGGGCCCAACACTTAAGTATGACATTTTACGTTCTGCTTCAAAGAGTCAGTACGGGGATACCAGACACCTTTCTCAGCGAGTCACATTATACTGACAGCGATCCAACCAATAGATGACGAAATCGGAGACAACAATTTCATCCGATTTTTGGTTTCTTGCCAGATACCTACAGATTGGGAGACCAACGCTCTACAAACTACACCAGTCACCTTGCCCGTCATATTAACACTGCTGTGCTCTGTACTTATTGGTCCTAACGCATTGTTTTGAGAATAAACATATTTTTCTAAGAGTAACAAAAGTTGTATCGTTTTGTACGCGCTGGCTAGTGAAAACGCGGGGGCGGGGTGGCCCAGGGGTATAACATCGGCTTCCGACGCAAACGGTCCCGAGTTCGAATCCTGGCGGTTGCGTTCCCTACTGGTTGGGTCGGTGTCAGTATAATGTGATCGGCTCCTTGGGGCCCGTACACAATATACTACAAATAGGGGAAACGCTCATATGATAATAATATTATGATTTACATATTCAACGGTGATAAAGACGAATTTTAACAAATAAAAACAAACAACCAACAATTTACGCTGAAGTTCAAATTGAAATGCAATCTTAAAATACCCTAGCTTGTTTTTAATTTGTTTCTTCTCAAAGAGATACGAACAATTTCAAACGGTAAAGCAAAATGCGTGTATGTGTTCCAATCATTCTCAGAAGACGCCTGCAAATTCAGTCATTCATTGCTTCTTTTGCTACTACTTGTGCTGCTATGGCTTCCTGAAAAAAAGAAAAATATTCACTGCACTAAACCTTTTATTCTATTCCGCTTCTTTTGAAAAGCAATGTCTTTTTCTGAAAACGCCTTTTTTGTTATGAACTACGATGTTATTAATTTTTTCCTTAGAGAGATTTTCCAACTGAATGCACATTCGCAAATTTTGCCTATAATATCAAAATCTCTGAGACTGCTACAATACTATTTTTGCTGCTGCTGCTTCTAATGTTGCTGCTGCAGTTACTGCAACTAAAACTGCAACAAGGATGGTAAGGAAAATAATCAATCGTATTTAAAAAAATTATTAATGCCCTAATCACTACTACTACTACTACTACTACTACTACTACTACTACTACTACTACTACTACTACTACTACTACTACTACTACTACTACTACTACTACTACTACTACTACTACTACTACTACTACTACTACTACTACTACC